>CM044961.1:15344129-15589458 GCA_024516035.1 Bactericera cockerelli
AGGGCAGTGGCGGCTCCTGACTTCAAGACTAGGTGACGACAAATTATACCCAGAAGTATTGAAAAAATAAAATTATTAATTTATCAGATCTTAGTTCTTATGGTCTCATAAACACAGCCCATTGTAAGTTATGGCTGTTTCCCTGCAGAGCATGATTTTCTCTCATACCAGTTTTGCATCATATAAGTTTTTATAGGTACTTTTTTTGGAGAACACTTGGTACTTAATGAATAAACAAGGCCAGCAGAACAATTTGTCAACACTTGAGCAGGTACACAGCCATTCATTTTTCATAAGCCATTCAGGCTTGAACTGTATGGCTGTGGGGCAGGCATTTGCTTTACTTTTTTAGTGGTGGTTATACATAGTAATTGGAGAAATTGGACATCCAGTAATCATAATGTCTTTCTTAGACTCATTACTTCTTAATCTGAATGGGGTTACTTTTAATGTTTGAACCCCATGATTTTGTGGGAATCTCATTGTTTCTTTGAAATATTCATCTTAATAAAAAATATTTAGGTATTCATTCATCTTAATAAAAAATATTAACTAAAAGTTGGTAAAACGGAATTAAAATAAAAATATTAGGATTATACCTCAGTAGATAGGTAGGTACAACATTTTAAAGAGGGGTTAGAACTGGGAAGGAAAGAAAGTTAGTTGAAGACTAAAAATTACAATCCAAAACTGCAAGAAAATCCACCACCAGATTACAAAATAAATCTAAGAAAACATACTTACTACAAATATAAAATCAGCTTAAATTTGTGTTACCATTGATGTTTAAATGACTATTTATGAAAAACACAGATATTGCCTTATAATTTTAAGTACCTACTTCACTGGAAGCTGTGTGCTTAGCTACCTGCATAATTATAATGTTATTTCTGACACTGAAAGAAGTACATAGCTACTTCATATTCAACTTATTATGAAAAGCACAGGTCAGATCAGGTAGGGAAAATGTTTCTATCCTGTATCAAATACTGGGAAATAACTTTATTAATTAGTTACACCAATTAAAAGTCACTTGATTACCGTTGAAACGATTTGAAAATAATCTAATAAAATTTAAAAAGTGCGCCACAAGTTTTGTTTACATTCTAAAGATAAGAGATACAATGTTGCCAAGTTAATTTCATAGCTAAATTTCTACAAACTTCAAGAGCTATATTTTAAATTTAAAGAAATCCCTCAAATCATGTAAGACGTATTTATTTATTTGAAAAAATAATACTACACCGCCTGAACAGAATTTTCTCTTGAGAATTTCATTTCAACACGTCTAATTTCATGATTTTTTTTAAAAGTGGTTCCATAGTCAGGATCTTAAACAGTACCACCATTGTCCCTATTTAAAAACTTCTTGGAACAACTAGATACCAGATTATCTTATTTGGCTCAATTTCGGTACCTACATTAAATAATTATTTCCGAGATTTGACTTCAATCGAGATGTCCTTTATAAGACTATAGTTGACAAGATACATAAATAGTTAAAATTTATTGGTATCGGCTATCGTTTAGGAACTATGTACAAAACTAGAACCCAAAAAATGAGAAATAATATCCAAAATTCCTGACACAAAATCCTGCTTTCCTAACGCCTACGTTATTATTATTATTATTATTTTTTTTTTTTTTTAATATTACAAGATTGTGCTAGATATGTGAGGCTAAATCATTGACTAGTTTCCTAGGTCTGGCATAATGCTACTGGCAACAATGTTAATATCAAAAACACATGACATCGCACATGGCTTCGTGACATTTCGTATGAGGTCGTGTAGATAATGTAAACTGAATACAACTGAAGACTGTCCTCAGTAGCATATTACATAGATATAGTTCTTGCCTAATATTTCATGATACCTACTTGGAAATACTCAACTCTGATTGGTTGATTCAAGGACAACTGAAGACAATTTCGAATTGTCTTCACATTTGGTGTTCTCCTTGGAAAGTAACATGAAATGTTAAGCAGCATTGATCTATTTTACACAAAGCTTACTCTTTTTTTTTTTTTTTTTTTTGAGTTGGATCAATTGTGCCATGTTCAAGGGATTATGAGTAGTGTTTTCACTGTTCAAAATTAGGTGAAAATGTCTTCAGTGTCTTCACCCGACGAGCCGCCACTGTCTAAGGGTGACATTTTTTTGAGAGTTTGACCACCCAATCAATAATTTATTATCTACTTGAGAAAGATCGACCTTAGGCTTGATCGACGAGGCGGTGGACTTGTAACATAGAGGTTGGTGCTTCAAGTCCCTGTTTCAGCGTGAATTTGTTGATTCGAGTTTGAGTGCTTGTGATATCACGAAAGTGATTAAAAAAACTACTTCAAAAAGGAACATAAATAAGGTATATTTGGAAAATCTAAAGTAAGGTCAAACATTTTATTCAGTTCTATGTTTTGTCAATGGATATTATGGATGGGTTATTTCCATATGCAACAAGCCCGCCCTTTAGTTAGGACATCTTTTCTTTTCTTGTTTATATTGTTCTAAATTTTGTATTCTAAAATTTATTATTTGTTTGTAGGTACATAAAATATGTCCTATTAATTAAGAGTTTCATAATAAGTAATAATAATAATAATATGGGCAGTGTTAGTACTATCCATGGTGGGAAAATTAGTAGATACAATATATTCCGCTGCATCGAAAGGCACCATTCAGATGATGTTGTTTTGTGTGACACCACTTTTCTTAAAAGGTTTTAGGTCTATTCAAGTATAAACTACTACAAGTCTTTCTCCCATATTCTAAAGTTCTTGTCTCTTTCTCTGTCTATCTTTCTCTATCTCTCTATCTCTCTCTCTCTCTCTCTCTCTCTCTTCTCTCTCTCTCTCTCTCTCTCTCTCTCTCTCTCTTTCTCTCTTTCTATTATTATTATTATTATTATTTTATTTATTTGTATTACTATTTTACAATTTTTTGGAGGTTGGCATGAAATCATATAAAAAAAAATCAAAAACAGATTAACATAATTAATATTATAGATTACAAGACCAATATAAAAAGTACAATACATACACATATACACAATTTTACCTATAAAAATAAATATATAAAATACTATAAAGCAAATTATACATAATAGAAAATATTTGGCATTTGACATTAGGCTACAATATCTCATCTTTAGGGCGGTTTTATGTCACAAGCTGATAGGTAGAAACCCGTATATTTCCTTAGCTCTGTAGAGCTAGGGCTGACAAGGAATTCAATAAAACTTATAAGGCTTATTTGTGGTTTGTTCCAATATTTACTTCTTATGCTACTAAAGAAAGGACAGTGGCAGAAGAAGTGGTGCATGGTGTCAGGTAGGTTTTCCTCACAAAGTTCACAGGTTTTACCTAGGTAGAAAGTTAGCTTGTTGTCTCTTAGCCATAACTTCGTAAGTCCCTCACAGGCTAAGCGGAGCTGGGCAAGGAACCTAATTTCACTGTTCGAGAGAGCCTGATTAAAATAGCCAGCAGCGGGAGGTATAACCCCACCTGAGCCAGACACCACTTTGTAGAAGCTGTTAAATTTGGAATTTTCTATTTTGAGAATATCTTGACTACTAAGGTACGACTCGTAGGCGATGACTATACTGTCTCTCTTTTCTTTTATAACTCGGGGACTTTCCTCATGCCATAAATGACCAAATCCTGTTAGAATGAGAATCTGCTGCAGCTGTAAGCACCAGTTGTATTTCTCAAGGGCAAACGAATTTTCATTTTTAAAAAGATTATAGCACAGTTTGGGCCAGCGTGTGTTGTCCATAGCCAGAAGCTTGAGCCACCAGTTTAAAGTTTTTTTCAACCACATTGATTTGATATTATGGGTTGTGAATTCCCTTCTTATCAGATGGTTTGGAGTGTTTGGTGCCAGAAATAGCATGGATTTATAAAAACGGACTTGTAATTTTTCCAACTGATCTAGGTATCGAAACCCCCATACCTCCGAGCCATACAGTGTGGTTGCCATGACTACACTCTCGAACAGTTTTTCCCACGTTCCCAGATCAAACACTTTAGAGTTAAGTATAATTTGCCTGATCCTGTTTATAGCCAGACCACCTCTTTTTACCAAATCTTCAGCTGCTTGCAGAAAGAGCCCGGATGAGGAGAACACTATTCCTAAGTATTTGAATTTATTTACTATTTCTAGTGTTTCACTATTGTACGTAAATTTGATATTTCTACCCAAACGACCTCCCCTTCGACACACCATGACCTTAGTTTTAGCAGTATTAACCTCCATTTTGTTTTCTTTGCTATATTTGGACAATATGTTTAGCTTTTCTTGTAGGTCTTGAGCTGATTGTGAGATCAGTACCATGTCGTCTGCAAAAAATAGAACTTGAATTTCCTGGTCTAGAATTTTTACCCCTTCAGTTTCTTGTAAGTAGGACTCGAAGTCGGAGACAAAAATGTCGAAGAGGAGGGGGGATGACGTATCTCCTTGCAAAATTCCGTTATTAATGTTAATTACCTCGGTGAAAGAGTCATTGACCTTGACCTTAAAATGGGCCTTCAAATACAGGATGGCCAAAACGTTAATAATTTTATTACTAATACCTATCTTTCTTAACTTCTCAAACAACAGAGAGTGGTTTATTTTATCAAAACAAAAGCGATAGTCAATAAAGCCTAAAAATACTTTTGCTTTAGGTTTTTGGAGAACAGAATTGACAATTGAGCTAAGGGTATAAACATGATCAATGCAGATTCTACTGCGCCGGAAACCGGCCTGGTTTTCTGGCAGTATTTTATTATCCTCGCAAAAATTTTCCAGTCTTAGATATATAATGTAAGTAAATATTTTTACTATGGTGTTAATTAAGCTAATTCCTCTGTAATTGCTGATGCATGACTTGTCACCTTTTTTGAACACAAGAAACATAACGATCTCTGGCCAGGTAGGGGGGAGGTTGCCCGTGTCGAAAATGTCATTGAACAGGTCCAGTATATTGGATCGCCAGCACGGGGGGAGGTGCTTGTAGTACTCGTAGGTGAGTCCGTCAGCACCCGCAGCCTTGCCATTGGAGCAGCGCTTCAGTACAAGATCCAGCTCGGACGCAGAGATCCGCACATCAAGTACAGGGTGGAGTGAACTATGTAGCAGCTGGGCAGACTCTATACTGTGTGGATCACTCAATGAGAACAACTGTGAAAAATGTTGGTGAACTTGCTCTATATCTAAATCAAGCTGTTGGAAGCTTGAGCTCTTGAAGAATCCTACTGCCTTCCAAAAGGAGCAGGAGTCCTTGATATTTGACATTTTGATTTGTAACTCTGCTATGTATGTTTTTCTTTTTTCGCAAATAAGGTTTTTGTAATATTTTTTGTTTACAAGGAAGCTGGAAACATCTTCTTCCACTGTGAATTTTTTGCGTTTGCATTTCCTGTAACTATTTCGCATTTTATATTTTGCTGTTTTACAGCTGGAGTCGAACCAAGGATTTCTTGATGAGTAGTAGATAATATTTAAATTATCATCTATTGAACTGATTTTATTTGCTACATTGGTGATTGAACTGAATAAATAGTCGGATTTTGATTTTACACATAAATTATTATTCGTATTTATTTTGTATGTATTTCTCATTTCTTGTTTGTAATACTCCGTAGTTTCCTTTGTCCATTTAATTTTTTTACTCCTTTTATTTTTATTATTTTTCGTCTTTTTAATCTTATTCGTGCATACAGCTGTGATCGGAAGGTGATCCGACTGAAGAAATACTTCTGATACAAAAAAGTCTGCAATTTGTTCGAGTCCTGTAAAATTGACCCATACTGTGTCGACTATACTTTTCCCCTTGTGAGTAACAGAGGTAAACTGGCCCTCGTGATCACCGGGTGATCTACCGTTCAGTACTATGAACCCTGCGCTCTCCATTAGGTTCAGTTAAGTTTTGCCTTGAGAGTTTTCTTGTTTGTCCAGGGAGCATCTGACGTGTGATATTTGAGTTTTCATTCCTGTAAATATTTCCCAATCAAATTGGTTTTTCAGACCTATTCTTCCATTAAAATCACCTCCAATCAAAATAGTATGGTTGAAAAAGGTTTCACTTATTTCTTGTATATTACGCTCGAGTTCTTGGAAAATCTCAATGTTTTCTTTCCCTCCTGACGGTTTTATGTACACACTGCCTATTATCAGCTGCAAACTTTCAAAAGAGACAAAGACCCAACTGTGGCATTTTTTAATAATATTTGGCTCATAACTATCATTGTGCAATAGCACGTGACCGCCACAGAAACGTCCCCTCCTTCCAAGTCTAACAGCCTCAACTTGCAGCGCTTTATACCCAGGACTTTGTTTCGAATATGAACGTAACCATGTTTCGTTTAGACAAATAATATCTATTTTTTGTTGGGTAAAGGTTTCTACGGCTTTATAAAAGTTACTTGGACCATTGCAGTTTAGCCATGTTATATTCAAGTTGTCTTCGCCGCCTCCTCGGGCTGGAGGAGGAGGGGGCTCGGCGTCAAGTTTTTTAGCGGCGTGCTTGTGCTTGAGTACATAAGAGTATTTTCAAACTCGTCGGAGTCGGTGTGGTAGGTGACACTGTTCTTTTCTGATTGAAAGGGTGTTGTTGCATGACGTTTGGAATTATTTTGCGATGTATTTGGGGACTCTGAATGTGCTCTTTTTGGAACCTTTTTCGGAGTGCGACTATAAGGATTTTCAGGTGTTATTTTCTTATCATAAGCAATTATTTTTCCAGCTCTCACAAAGGCATATTTACCCTGTTTTCTTAATTCTGCAACATCATCATAAAGAGCCTTTTCTTTTTCTCTAACCTGGGGTGAGGCATCTTCATTCATATAAATCTTTGTTCCTTTCAGTTTACCCCGACTTTTTAAAACGGCGATTTTTCGGCGTTGTGTTGTGAAACCTAGTAGAACTGGTCTTGGTTTACCGTTTGGTTGTGTTTTTAGTCGCCTAGCAAAATCAAGTTCCAACAGAGAGAAGTCTCGCAATTCCAAAGTGTTGTTTATAAGTCTCAAGATAGCATGTTCTAGGTCCTGGATGGATTCATCCGGTTTATCTTGAAGTCCAAAAATTATGATATTTCTCCTACGTTTTTCAAAGTCTAGCTGAACGATGGCTGAGGAGTGTTTCGATAGCTCTTCCTTCATAGGTTCTAGAGATCTCTGTATAGAATCGAGCTTTTCGTTAACTTTAGTATCACTAGACAAGGCCTCCATTTGCATATTTTTAATATTTTTTATTTCATTGAATAAATCTTTCATGCTAAAATTCTCGTTTTCCCCCATTATTAGTGTAAACACAATAAAATTTAATGTGCTGGACTTGTCCAATATTTATTATGATATGGTATAAAATGTACCTATAGCTTAGTGGGTGCCGTTAGGTCTGTCTCTGTACCTAACTCCACGTGATATCAATGAGAGGAAGGCGGGGAAGAAAGGGAGACTATTTGTCCCGTAGTCTGGTACTCGCCTTCAGGTAGGCACCACTCAGATTCCGGGGAACCCCTCACGTGTTCATGATCATGTGAGACTCATGAGGCATAGCATAGATATAAATATGTAGATAGGTATATACTATGTATGTATAATCAATCTGTGATAGTATGGAGACAAGTAGATATAAATTAGATAGGTACCATCACTTCATTAATAAAGCTGGCATCAATGTAAACTTAGAGCGTTCAGCTATCTCCCGGACTGGATACCAACTATCACAAACTTTGCCTCTTATCAGTGATGCAACCTCAGTAGGTATTATCACTAGTTTGATATAACTTTGAAGGTCAGAAGAGGTAGGTACCAATGAGTCGGAGCTCTTATCAATAAAATAAATAGTACTTGGTTGTGTGTGAACAAAGTTGGTAGTGCTGGATCAGCTTAGAGAGATACCACCTATCGGAAAGCACTGGTAGCTTGATTTGAAAACTGCTATCTCTCGGTTCTGCTGATAACCAATTCAAAATAACGATTATTTATTGATAAGAAATGCGTATGTCATGCGCTGTAGTCAATAATGAGTACGAATAATTAGACTCTAATTTCCAGAGAAATGGAACTTTCTTCTACAAGGGAACTTTAGCCATCTTGAATTTTGCTATCACAAGATTGATGAAATATAGAGTTAGCACTTACGGCTCAACTAGATTGTGCAGACATGTATACACTAAAGCGGATTGAAGTTATCGGTCCAAATATTATATTTAACACAAATTAGACATGGAAAAACACTTAAAACACTTTTTTAAACAAAAAACAAAGATTATAATCACAGACACTGATGCTTACTTTACGACGCAACGTTGCCAACCTTTCTATCACGATTTATCTCTCTCTCTCTCTTTCTCTCTCTCTCCATATCACTATTTCTCTCTCTCTCTTTTTCTCTTTTTCGCTCTCTCTCTCTCTTTCTCTCCCTCCATCACTATTTATCTCTCTCTCTCTCACTCGCTCCCTACATCTTAATGTAATCATCATCCTTCCCTCCTATCTTCTTCTTTCTCCCTCTTAGGTATAGGTATCTCATTTTCCTCTCTCTCTCTTTCATATATTATTATCCTTCTGATTTTTCCAATTTATCTACTTTCTCTCTCTTATACTATCATTCTTGCCGTTATGATAAAGTAATATATCAAAAATATGATGTCAAAAAGAAAAACCCAGAGCGAATTTATCACAAATTCAATGAAAACAAAATATCACACAGCATACAGAATGACTCTACTCCATCCCTTCACATGCGATGTTAGATCTTCTTCAAAAATAGTATTATTTATAAATGTAATTATTTTACCGCAAGAAGTATAAATGAAGTACTTAAGTAGGTATATTTTTTTAATCTATTGTTAAGTATTTAAATTTTTTAAACCAAACGTTTTTATAAATGTGAGGGTGTTTCAAACCACATTAAAAGGTTAATTTTTTGCTTTCAAAGTCGTGAATATCGCGACATCCTGTGGAAATGAAGCGATATTTTGAGATGATTGAATCGAAAATATATGGGTAACCCCGCGTAGTGCCATTTGCTAAATCATGCGAGCTGGAACGTGCTAGAAAATTACCGAGAAAGAGGAACAGAAGGAGTGAAAATGAAGAGAGAATGAGAGAAGAGATAGAGTGAGAGTTATAGAAGGAGAGGGAGGGAGAGAAAGAGTGAGAGAAATAGAAATAGTGAGCGTGAGAGAGCGAGAGGGAGAGAGACAGGAAGAGGGAGAGAGAGAAAAAGAGTGAGAGAGAGAGAGGGAGAGGGAGGGAGGAAGGGAGAGAGAGAAAAAGAGTGAGAGAGAGAGAGGGAGAGGGAGAGGGAGGGAGGAAGGGAGAGAGAGAAAAATAGAGAGGAAGCGAGGAAGAGAGAGAGAAAAAGAGTGAGAGAAAGAGAGAGAATAAATGATAAAATTTCTAGGAATTTCGAAAGAGAAGAATTTGAATAAAGGTGATGTTATTTAATTTCCTTTTTACCATTTCTCGGAACTAAACAAATACTGGACGATGTTTTACCATCAGCTTATTTGATGTTTTGAATAAAATGACATTGATTCCAATTGACTGTATGAAACATTTGAAACTGAGATAGGTATTTCAGAAATTAATTTGTAACTGCGCCGTGAAAAGATTTGAGCATGCAATACGCAATACAAGAATGTTGAAAATTTAATATTTAGTGGAGATGACTGATTCACCAGAATTGGTGTAAAATAATACTGATTTCCTAGAATAAAGTTAATTTGGTGTTGTTATAGATAAAAAATTAGTTTAGTATTAATTGTATCACATTTTATATTAAACTAGAGCTTATGAGGTAACTTTTGTGTACGATAGCTCCCGGTAGTCCCGGTCTATACATAATTTTCATGGATCAAGAGAGAAGAAATGAAATGTCATGCTATTTGATGACAATGTAATTTCATATTATTTTTTGTCCTTCGACAGTCCTAAGAAAAAATCGTTGTATTTTGAAAAGCATCAATTATTTTAGAGTACCTACCTAACTATAATTAACTACATAAATATGTTATACTGAAATAGGGTATGCATTATTGATAAATAAATATATATGAGTAATTGATGAAGAGCATTAATAATAATAATAACATAGTGGAAGGTAACCACCAGCCGAGGTTAATGCTCAAAGTATATTCTATCACCTAACCTTTAGGGTCTTATTATTATGTGGTCACAAACTCAAATTAGTGAGAAAAAATTCATCCACTGGGTGGGATTCGAACCAACGGATCCTATAGCTACCCTGGATTACCAGACTAGCGCGTTAACCAATTGACTAACAATGCACGGCACTAATACCTATACAATATTATTAAATCAAGTTATTATGTTACGAAAACACAGTCGGACCTTGGTTTTGAAGAATCACCGGGGACCGTACGGGTGACCCTTATAGTTTCCCTAATATTTCCAGGTATTCAATTTAGCAAGTATTCCACACAGATTTGGGTCCCATTCATTCCACATATTATATCCAGGTAGAAGAGATTTTATCTCGCGATATCACTAGATCCACCTTTTCAACTCGTGCAATTTGTCACTTTGCAATTTGCCTACGACCTCACTAGCTTCGTCAATTATTTTTGGTGGACTCGTTACCTAGAGGTAGGTGATTCAAGTCCCAAGTACGGCAAATTTTAGTAAGGCGTGGTTGAGTAATTGTGACATCGCGATTGTGATTAATAATTTTTTTTATATGATACCTAATTTTTCAACCTATTTTCAATATTTTTCACTGTACCTTGTAAATTTCAAAATAAAACGTTATGGCTCTATAGAATAACTTTGTCTACAAATGCATAAAACAAAAACAATATAGTTACTTGGATAAAATCGATTTGTAAGCACAGATATTGCTTCTTAAGATAAATTTTATAGTAAATTTATTTCGTCCTTACATTAATTTACACTCTCTAAAATGAGCTCACGTAGTCTCTAAATAAACAGAAAAGCAAGATTGAATTGATGCTTCGAATGTTTGAGCAAATAATCCTCGTTAATTTAAATGACAAAAATTTGTTTACCAGAGACAGAAGCGATAGCAAAGATGGAAAATTAATTAGAAAAATATATTTGAGAGAGAAAACCGAACGCGACGTAAGATGATGCAGACGAAACTAAGACAAATGAATAGATGAGATAATAATATTTATAATACAGGGTTACAGGGTGTCCTTGAAAACATAGCGAACTTTTTGACTACGTATCATCATAGGGTGGCGTCATCGTGAACGATGGTCCACTTTTGTGTGGCTCTGACGTTCGAACCCGCGACCTCTGGATTACCAGACTGACGAAGACGGCTTGGCCACTGAGCTACTGGGACTATCTGGGACTAACAAAAATTAAAATCTGGGAATAACAAAAATTAAAATCGGAGCAAAAAAATATTATTATTTTTACAAAAACCAACATAATACTCCCGATTTTTCGGAAGTAAAAGGCAAGAGAGGTGAATAACTGTTATCCAACTTTGTTATTTCCATGTCTCTGGCTCCTATTAGTTAGAATTAAGGAACATATTCTTGTTTCTCTTTCTCTATCCCTTTCCTTCTCTCTTCTAATTACATCTCCAAGTCTGTTCGACTCTAATTCAATTAGGACGTTTGTTAACATTTCAGAAAGGTAAAACAATTTTGTTTCGACAGAAATGTGCGAACAAAACGTAATAATTAATCGTACAACATTTTAAATAATTACAAGTACACGTTTTTAAACAATTACGGCTCACAGAGTTTAACTGTGCGCTGAAGAAAAGAGAATATAGTGATATAAAAAACAACAATGAATAATAAATTGGTATATTCACAGAGATATTGCGAAAAACATCGATCATATATTGCCAATATACATATATACATAAACTACATTCGAAAATGTGTTCCGGAGACTCTCCCACTTTTGTGTGGCTCTGACGTTCGAACCCGCGACCTATGGATTACCAGACTGACGAAGACGGCTTGGCCACTGAGCTACTGGGACTAACAATGATAAAAACTCTGTAGACCGTAACTACCAGCATTATCTGGGAAGTTAAAAAACTAACAACAACAAGTATAACAACAAGGGAGAATTTCATTTGAAAAGTTTTTCAGTCGGGAGCCTAATAATCCGGAACTGTTAAAAGTTTTGAGTGAAATTCAGTTAGGTAGTTTTTTTACCGGGAAATATTTCCTCATAACTCCCAGCTCTAATACCTGCCTCTAGCCTGTCTGGCTGAAATGACATAAAAATGACATTGCCCGTTGGTATTGTATACCTATTTTTATACTATTTTCAAAAAGTTTTAAAAATACGAAAGGGGGGGGGGGGGGTAAAATAATGAAGGAAAAGAGAGAAAACTGAGGAGGAAAGAGTGAGACAGATGATATTGTAAAAATAGAGATGAAATAACTAATAATATTAATATCGCCTTATTTATACTGCCCGATTATGGCTTTTAAAGTCCCATTATTCCAACAGTAAGCCCAAGACGTAACCAGATTTTAATAGCAAGGCTTTTCAGTTAGATATTTATTCAAATAATAATAACTCTACCAACTTCAAAATTAGAGATAATATATTTGTAGAAGAGAAAATAAGAAAGGATTAACAGGAAAATAAAGATAGAAAAGATAAATAGGGATTACTATAGTACGACACTGGACTGAATTTATTATATCAGGCAAATAAAATGTACTCCACTGGAACGTCACATTTTTCATGAAATATAGTCCCAACACCAGCTCTCGTAAAATTTATATTCATCTGGAGAGGAAAGAAAAATAAATCCAGGATTTATATTTATGTAGCCTTATTTGCATACATGTCAGCATGACATTTGCTTAGTATTAGTAGATATATCCCGTCGTTAAACACTTAACAACCCCCACTCTGTTTCTCCCTCTCAGGCCATTTATTACTCATGTTTGTTTAACATAACTGTCAGCTGTCTGACAACTCATCTTCATAAGTGCAGGGTGTCAAAAAAGGGTAGGCACAGGGTATGTGCAAAGTGCAAAATTCCAAGATAGAAAATTTAGAAGTATTTTTGTCTTGTGTATTAAAATTCTGTTCTTAAAAGCTGTTGTTTTTTGAGATTTTTGCCCAATTTTTCCCCTCCTAACATATAGGATTTAACATTTAGGATCGACCTAGGTCATTCGATACGGGGGTTTTAACCTCCATTTACTGAAAGCACACAAACTAGCCTGACACACTTCACCCAGGGGTGGCCGGGAATAGCCAGTATCACGAGAGCTTGAATTTGAATGGTCACGCATCCAAGTCCTTCCCTTGCTGGTGTTACTTAACTTCAGTGACAGAACGAAAGCTAGTGCATTCAACGTGTCATCGACGCTGGCTTTTCAAGAATTTGAATATGAAGTTTATCGAAATTTTATTTCAGAAGAAAATCAAATGGATGTTCTGTTTAACAATATTGATAACTTATCAAATTCTGAATGCTGAATGCTGAAAACCAGAAATTCCAAGTTACAAAAGTGACATTGAAGTTTCAGAATATTGTACCTGCGTTTTTTTCAGCTCAAACTAGAGTCTTTGATCGAATCTCGCCATCTCCCAGCTGTTTATCTCTCTCTCTTTCTCTATCTCTCCCTCCCTCTCTCTCTCTCTCTTTCCCCCCCTCTCTCTCTCTCACTGACACACACAAACACACTTTATTCCGCTATAATTTCTCCCTAGACAACAACTAAGTTTGCCTTCCACATGAAAACATCTCTCATTCTCTTTCGAGATGTCTCTATTAGTTACATTTCCTCCTAATATCCGGCGGACTTAATGAACCGAACTGATGCGAGGAGGACCGAGGGAGAGATTGACAGGAGAGATGGAGAGAACGACAGATAAAATATACTAGGGGAGAGACATTATTTCAATAAATAATATACAGCAGAGACAGTTACAGAAAGCGGACAGAGATATATAGAAAAGAGAAGTTGATTAGATCATAAGATGGAAAGAGACAGGATGAAGAATAAAAGAGGGAGAGAGACATGAAAGTTAAAAGAGAAGAAAGGAAGATAAAATAGATAGAGAGAGCTGGAAATAAAGTGCGAACGAGGAATGGGGGAGAGAAACAGAGATGAAAAGTCAACACAAGGAACAGATATAAAGGAAGAGAAGGGAAAATACAAGATGGGAAGTCGAAGCTAAATATTATTCACATTAAAAGATGAGGGGGTTGTGAGGGAAGGGATGGAAAAAAAGGATTCATTCGTCCATTTGTCAATTCCAATACATTAAGTTTATTAGATTTTTACTGTCCTCCCTTCCAGTCCCACTCCATATTTTTCTTCCCAAATATGCTTGTCTTTCCCTCTCTCTATCTCCCTCCCTCTCTTTCTCTGTACCTCAGTATCCATTTCTCTTTATTTCTTTTTCCTTCCTTCTTCCATTTTCTCTTCTGATTACCTATATTGTGCCCGTTTTCTTCCTTTCTTTCTCTTTTTATCTCTCTAACTCTTTCCTCATTTTCGTGTCTTCTCCTAAATCCCCATCTTCATTTATCCTTTCCTTTCTTTTCCTCTTTTTCTATCGATACCCCTCTTATTTATTTATATCTCTAGAATATCTCTTTCTCTCTCAGTTTCTTTCTCTCTCCCTTCCATTTCAACTTGCTTCAATAATATTGTACATTAAATCCAACTCGGATTTGTGAAGTCTGTACCTACATTCTGTTCCCCAAACCATCAAACCCTGCTTTGTTTGTATTGTAAATTCCTACGACGCGGTACCTATGTATGTGTAATGTGTACCGTATTACCTACGTACGTCTACATTATTGGCTGACAGTAAAATTGTGAACCCTCCTAAACCTTTCTGTACCCTGATACTCTTTAACCCAGGGTTTAAAATATTACAAAGGTTTATTCGTATCGCTTGGATTATTATTTATTTATTTTTAGATCCATAATATTAATCTGTTCAATTTAAAATTCAAAAAGTACCCAGTACTACCCAATCCCAGCCTCATGGAAATAATTTGTGGAATTCACAACCCAGGGAGAAATATAGTAGCTATCGTGATTTAGTAGATATATTTATCTAATTATAAAAACCGGGAGTATTTTTTAATTAATTAAAAAACAAAAAACAATGGAATTCTTCTTGCAGTTTCTTGTGTAAAAAAACAGGGTTCTCTAAAGCAAAAGTCCAAAATTACTTCTACCTTAGAGAGCTTATTCCTATATGAGGATCTAAAAAGTTTTAGGTTTGTCCGAGAATCTAGCACAGATAGACACTACTTAATGAAAAATAACTGGACTTTGAAAATTTTCAAAATGAAATGGCATGTTGTGTAAAAAACCCATGAGTATTCCAGATTCTCTTTTTACTTAATTCTCTCTCTTTTCTCTCTCTCTCTCTCTCTCTCTCTCTCTCTCTCTCTCTCTCTCTGTTTTTCTCTCCAAGTCCTTTTACTTTTGACTCTTGACTTTCCTTGTTCTCTCTCTATACAGGGTCGTTTTTTCCCCAAGTATACTCCTACTCTTTTCTCTCCCTCGCTTTGTCTTTTCCTCCTAAATATTTCTCTCTCCTTCTCTATCTCTTTTCTAGATATCTAATGGAATGTAAAATAAGTTTTCAATTGAAGTATAGGGTATGGAGAGAGAGGATGCATGTGTATGAGAAGAGAGAGAGAGAGAGAGAGAGAGAGAGAGAGAGAGAGAGGAGAGAGAGAGAGAGAGAGAGAGAGAGAGAGAGAGAGAGAGAGAGAGAGATAGAAATAGAAAGAATGAAGATGGATAGAGTGAGAGAATCAGCTTGTTGAAAGTTTTGCTCTCAGCAAATAAATTGTAAATCTTCCAATAAAGTTAAGGTGAGACATGAGAGAAAGAGATAGAGAGAGGAAAAACAAGAGATAATAATAATGAGAGAGAGAGAGAGAGAGTAGAAGATAGAAAATCAAGTAAAAGCTATTCAACATCCTTCTTAGCTCTTTTCCGAAAAGTTGTTATTTCCTTCCTACGAAGATTCTTCCAAAAATACTCTTGTATTTTACAGGGAGTGGACCAGCATTGACTTTCTCGGGGCCCTTGTAAATTATTAGCCGCCTTGTAAAGACAGTGATAAAAGTACAGTCATTCCTCCACTGTCTGGCTACCATCGTTCACGATGACGCCACCCTATGATGATGGTTAGAGCACCTGGTAGACTCTTAAAAATACACACAATTTATCTCCATCAATTTATTTATTATTTTAGTTAGATTATTTAACACATGCTCAACACGAAATTCACCGGGTCAGCTAATTTATGTACCTATATATTGTATTTATTAGGCATATTGACTTTTGCAAATGTTATGGGTTTCATTAAGTTAGATTTATTACGCTCTAGTTTGCATATAAGAAATAGATTGACTTTTTCAACAACTAAGTTTTTGGAAGAAAAAAGAAGCAGGTAGATATTTTTAGAGGATGTATTAAAATTTCTTCATGAATACATTTACTTCCGAAGATTTCTAATATTGGAAACGGAAGTACTCGTAATCCTAAAGAAAGTAAGAAAGTCAAGTTTGATTAGCAAAAAAATAATATTTCTTTCTTCTCCACCTTTTTCTCTACTTTTTATCTCTTTCATTTGCACATTATCTTGCTCTTTCTTTCTCTCTCTCTCTCTCTCTCTTTCTCTCTCTCTCTCTCTCTCTCTCGCACAGAAAGAGAATCAATGATTTTCGAACGCGCAGTACTTCAGAGCTTTCCATCATTTTTTACTACTGTTTTAATTACATTCTACTTCCTGGCTCAATGTTTATTTTAATGTTGACTTTTTTTCAAAACATTAATAATGATAATAAAAAAAATCCCGCGGGTCACAGAAGCTGCTGAACAGGTTGAGCAAATACAAGTAATGAAAAGTTATTTGTTGTGAGTCGTACACAATAGCGAACAAATGGACTGAATGGAAAGAGTTGGGAGAGAATAATTTAGCGTGGGTAGTAAAGGAGACAATAATAATGCTTATTATGATTTAGTTTGGACCAAGAGCTTCATCCGAAGATACGAATTAATATATTTATTATTGCACTCAATAGCAATAAAACAAAGTGTGTATTTAGTAAAGCTGTGTTAAACATCAATAAATAAAAAACACAATACCTCTAATATTAGAAATTTTCGGAATTGAAACTACGAAGAAAAAAAATGTTTAGTTCAAAAAAAGTGTTTTGCCCTCCATTCGCGGCGAACTTGCAAAACTGTTGTGGTCATACCTCATATCTACCTCACCCAGCCTTTGGCATTCCAGGGCAGCTGCTTCTTAGCTTGACTCGGCCTCGTTAAGTAGACGCTGCGCTTTCAAGAAGTACATTCTACAAAGAAAGGGTTGGATGGAAGAGATTGCCATAGGAAATAACCCCGCCCTCTATTTAGTACATCTGTTTATATTTTATCTATGTTGTATATCTTTTCGTTTCTTGTTTAGATTGTTCTAAAAAAAAATTCTATTTTTTTTTAGAATAAAGAGTTACATAAAAGTAATAATAATAAAAGTACATTACCTTTTACATCACTGTGTTTCTGAGGTTCTTTTCTAAAAGAAATTCCTATGTGATGTTTCTTTATTTAGAAAAACAACGGCAGACTTTACATTTACACTTTACCAATGTGAGAACTTTCCCAGCTGAGCCTGGAATATCAATCACAGAGGGAGGATTAAATTTAGTACTGTAAAGTGGCGTCAAGTCAACTATAATAAATTGTGTTAACTATAATATTATTGTGTCAACTTTCAAAATAATTGTATTTTTATGATAATCTATGGTACAAAATGTACTGTGTTCTAGATGGCCTGAATATTCATTCATTGTGAAACAATGAATGAGGGAGAGACAAAGAGAGAGGGAGATAGAAAGAGATAAAAGAGTGAGTGAGATACAGAAAAAGAAAGAGGGAGAGAGACACACAAAGAGAGAAAGAGAGATGAAAGTGTTAGAAAGTATACTTAACATTGATGAGTAAATTAGAAGATTTTACAGTTGGTTTATTTTGTGGTGACCCACCTTCCTCATTTCACTAATTTAGGGTCTCCGGGTTCCCTGTATCACTGACCAGATTATCTTCCATGTATGATAATGCCCTCGCTTTATTATTTATGATGCCGGGTCAACGGAGCACGAGATTATTAATTTGGGCTCATATAGAATGGGAGAGGCGAAGTGTGGGAAGTATAATGGGAGACCATAGGCGAGATAAAACTGTGGGAGGGGGAGAAGAAATGTACAGAGGATGGTAATGTGATGGTGTACACTGTACAAACAAAATGGGGGGATGAATGGATGATGGGGGAAGGGTGGGGGTTGGTGGTAGACAGAAGAAGGGAGGAGAATAAAGAGACAAAGGGAGATAATATGAGAATTTAGGTGAGTTAGAGTGGATTAAAGGGTGATGGGAGGAACTTTCCTCTTCCTCCCTCCCATACCTTTTACTCCACACTTACTCACTAATATTTCTCTTTCTTAGAGAGCCAAAGTGGTTGAAGAATATTATGGACGCCAAGGTCTAATGTCTTAGCTCCTTCAATTAAAAAAAATGTTTCGATTTGAGTTCAACGTCCAGAAGTTTATACACCCACAGAACGGACCAATGATTTGTATTATTCTGATAGGGGTTTTTTCCTGAAAGTCACAACAGCCTCTACTTAACCTCACCCTAAAATATTTGAGATTGAAGTAATTTAATGCCGAATTATAAAACAGGATTTGACATAAGCAGGACTGTTGGACTTTCTACCAATCACACCTCAGTATAGCTTGACCTCAGGGTGAATCTAGTTTTTTTCGGTCCTAAATGTTTTACTTCCGATGAATTTCTAATATTAGAAATCGGAAGTATTGTGTTCGTTTTTTTTTTTTTTTTTTTTTTTAATCAATCTTAATTAGGTACCTACTCCACCAGATGTAAGTCGTCCAGTCCCATAGCATCTCCCCATTCATCTCTGTAATAAAAGTCACTGCTACAAACAATAGTGGTCACACTCACCTAGCACCTCCTCAGACTGTAGCCCTATTTGTTAGGTTACACTAGTGGTCACACTCACCTAGCACCTCCTCTGCGTGGCGTTGAGAGATCACTGTGAGCAACAGAAGATAGATCAGTTGAAGATCCATATTCCAACTAGCCATTAGTCATCTGTGAATGAGAATAATATGAGGTAGAATTAGTAAAACATTACATTTTTTTACCCACGTTATCCTCACCCAGCCTGGGTAGGGCTGGAATTGCCAGCCTCACGTGTTCGGAGGAACAGAATTTTCTGTTCCTCCAAAAGTCTGCTCCAAACGGGAATCGAACTCAGGATCTCTGGACTACGGGCAGTAGGCACAACCGTTACACTACGGAGGTTGGAACACTCCACAAAATGCATATACCTATATTTGCACGAACAGATGAACCCGAGAGAGTGTTTCTTTTATTTATCCACCTATCCATATTACAGTATTAATATTATTTACCGTTAATATAGACTCTGCCGCCCTGTCTCTTTCTTCGTGCATAGGGCGTTCACACCTCGGCCGAGGTGTTTGATTATTGGATATTGCCTATAAGTTTCTGGGGATAATCTTTGATAATACGGAACACTTCAAACAAAACAATTTTTTTAATTTTCTAATTCCTATAGGTATTAGCTAGCTTTAGAGAAAGCCAAACTCCAACAAACATGTTTGAGGTCTTAAGAAAAAACTTTGCACTCTGACAGGAAAAAGTTTTACATTATTTTATTATTTATGCTTTCGGTTGACGTTTCTTTCATTAAGTTGGACTCTGTAAGCCTCATGCTTCGAAACTTTGACAAAGTAATTCTGACGAATCGAAAGCAAATGCGCAAAAAAAAAGTGTTTGGAAAAAAACTTTTTTACAAAATAATGCATGACAAAAATTTGTTTTTTTTTTTGTCTGTTCTAAATACTGTACGTCTTTTCCTATACATTTCGAATATTCTTATCATTTATTATGCTAATCTGTAACCATTATAGCTTATACTCTGCCGCGGTCTCTTTCTTTGTATAGGGCTTTCTTCACACCTCGGCCGAGGTATTAAAATGTAGGCATTATGGTTACTTTTTTTTTTTTACTGCTTTTTTCAGAATTCTCAAACGAGAAAAATCTGCCTGGCATGTCACTCTCTGCCTCCTAATAGTAATTTACTTTAAATTTTGGTCTTCCTCCTTGAAATACCAGACTGACGCCGACGCCTGACCACTGAGCTATAGCCGTGTTGCATAATTAATATTTCCCCCTCAACTCTAGTAAAGTTATGGTCTTCAATTGGAACGTTATTATGTCTAACAGTATGAAGAAGTACCTATATCTTAGCCACACAACCCGACATTTTCAAAATATTAAATACAGCGAGTGGGAGGGATCTGATATGGGAAAATGGGAAATTTATCAGATCCCTTAAAAATAGTAAAATATTATAGGTATTATATCAATAATCTAGTATAGCTCTCCACGTGGTAGAAACCATTTGTGAGAGTACACAGAGTATTGACTATTTATTCAGGTTAGACATAAAAAAATGGTTCATAAAACCGCCAGAAGATAGTAAAATGCTGTCAACATATCAAGTCCTTTGCCAGGGCCACCTAGAATTTCTAGCGGTGAACTATGATTTATAATTGATATATGTATATATTGTATATAATGTACTACTGGAAAAGAATAATTATTATTTTATTGAATCAGAAGATCGCTAGTGAATATAAGACATTGAATTCATGATTTCTAATTCGATCACTGAAGTTAAGTAACTTCTAAGGTGGTGAGGACAGATATTGGTGACCGATTTGGTTTTGAATCCGTCAATGGTCAACGTTCTGCTGGCTGTTCCCTATTCTAATAATTCTGGGTGAGTAATTGAGTAATTATTAATATGTATACCCGGGTTTATTTCCCAATGAAGGGCAGGTGAAATTCCCGCCCTGATATGACCATTTAGTTAAGAGTTAAGAGCGACATTTAACTCAAATAAATAAACAAATCGGAAGAAAAAGCTTCTGTCCGCTGGAGACAGGTACTCAACTTTCCCATAAAACCTGCAATTTAAAAAAATTGGACTAAATGTGGTGATTTAAAACGTGTATCAAGCCGCCCTTATTCTCAAATCACAAAATATTCAGTGAGTATGGAGAATGTAAAGCTCTCTAACAACACGCTTTGTGTTTTTCCAAACGTTTCTAATAAACTAGAAAATACTACATCGTACTTATAGATCTATGCGGCACGTGTCCATCTTTCAAAAGTTCTCTATTCTCTTCTACACTACCGTCAGTACATTCCTGAGCCACACACCTGCCAAAACACGAGAAAAAAAAACGAGTTTCTGGTTCACGATGTTCGTGATTTACCCATATCAAAAAATGGGGTTCATCGAAAATTTCTCTTGTGAAACAAAAGCACACATGCATGACAGATAAAAATTTCGACAGTTTCAGAGAGAGGGCAGAAGGGCTGAAGAAGGCATTGTGAAAGATAAGACGAAGGGATCTGGATGGAGTATGATGAGATAGAGGAGGAAAAGGCAGAAGAAAAACAGGACGATTGAATGGAATACAATATAGAGAAGCGAAGATTATGGAAGAACAATAGGAGATAGAGGAGCGATGAAAATGGGTATCAAAAAGAAGGAAATTAATGTGAAAGATAAGGTAGACTGGATGGAGTATGTCGAGAAAGAAGAGAAGAAGACAAAGAAGACAAAATGGAATACAACAGAAAGAGGTGGAGACTATAGAAGAATAATAGGAAAAAGAGGAGCGATGATAGGTATGTTTCATGAAGAAGAAGTGAATAAAAGAAGTAGCAAGAGCAGAAGGATATGAAGAAATAAAAGAAGTATACTCAAGAAGAGCAGTATAAGAAAGAATGAATGAAGAATGGTGGAGTGCAAGTAGCAAGAGCAGAAGGAGATGAAGAAATAAAAGAAGTATACTCAAGAAGAGCAGTATAAGAAAGAATGAAAGAAGAATGGTGTAGTAAAGGTTGGAAGAGGAGGTATTTGAATGGAGAATCAGGAGGTAAATGAGGAGGTATGAAGTAAATTGATTACGAGGAAAGGATAACAGAATAAAAGAAAAATAAGGATTGGATACTGGATAGGGTCTATAGAGAATGATAAGGAGAATCTACGTAGAGTATAATGAAAGAGATGCTGGGATGGAGTGTAAGTATAAGAAGTAAGAGGACGTTTGGGTATGAGAGGTTTGATTGGATGGGGTGTGAAACACAAGGAGCAAGAGGAGTAGAAGAATAATATGAAGGAGAAGAGAGAAAAGTTCATGCTGAAAACATTTTCGTGTTGCTGACAGGAAAATGGGGCGTTCATTTCACGTGCCAGGGTGCAAGGTATGGAGAAAGTTTTTCTAATATAGACATGACGCGTAATGTAATATCATGGTCAGATGTTTGTTATGAGCTGAGAGCTGGCAGGGTGGGGAAATGATTGAAATGTGAAAAGAAAATGAGTTCGAGCAGTTGAAAATTGTATGGATTGGAAGACGATATTGAAGAATGTCTGTTTCAGTGAAGCAAGATTTTTTTAATTAACTATTTATTTTCTGGTAAAAGACAGAACAGGTTTGGACTCAAAACTTTTTGAGAGTTCTTCTGTATAAAGGTAAATTCAAAACTGGGATATGTTCTGCCTGTAGAGAAGTACCCTATTCTACAGGGTGGACCAAAAAAACGTTTACACCCGTTAATGGTAGATTACTGACGACATTTCCAGGCCGGATCTGCAATCCGTTTTTTCGGATTCGCCTTTATAACTGCACAAAGTGATTTTTTGCAACTTTCTGAAAAAGTCCGACTTTGGCTTATTCTTCAGGTCAGAACTTTTTTCCTGTTTAAGATGAGTTGATTCCGAACAATTCTGCAGAAAGCCAACAAAATTTCGATGCTTCTAGCTACACTACTTTGTTTTTTACGGTTTGGTTTGACATCTTTTTTGACACCTGAATAGAAAAAAAATTCTCATGTAAGTTTTTTACACTTTGAAACACTCAAGATTTGCCCGAGAAAATTTTGGCACAGACACGGGCAAGTTTGATAAAAGTTGGCGGCCAACCCAAGGATGCTAAAAAATAATTTTACGATTTTTTATCACGTGATCTTCTGGGAAAATGAACCAGGTAAGTCTCAAAAAATGATGTTCAAAATCTTAAAAGTGTTGACCGTGTAGGGTCGTCTTGTACTCAAAGAGTCATTAGCTATTTATGTCTGATAATTATTTTCCTTGGAATTAATTAAAGGCCAGTTAAATGAATGAATGATTGTTTGTTTCTCCATGATAGTTTTCAAGCATATTTTTCTGTATTCTATGAAATAGTATCCTTAAACTTCTTGAGTTTTTTTAGTACAAGTTACATAATTATTATTATTATTCGGATGAATGCATACCTGCAATGGCAGGTATGCATTTAGCATATGGAGCTGCCGACAAGAACATTTGGGATCACGTGAAAAACATAGTTTACAAAATACCAGTGGAGACGCAAGAGTAGCAGAATCTGGTAGCAAGAATCCTGTTGGCATTCGATGACCTGACAGAAAAACCTGGAATCTTCCGCAACATTCGACGGAACATGATGAAGAGGTTCAACCTTTGCATCCAGGAAGGTGAACACCACTTCCAACAGTTCCTCTGAGGGAATTGAGAAGGGAGAGAGAGAGAGAGAGAAAGAGAGAGGCAGAGAGCGAAAGAGAGAGAGAGAGAGAGAGAGAGAGAGAGAGAGAGGCAAGAAGGTAGAACGTAGAGGGACAGTTCTGAGTTAGAACTAAGGTACT
This sequence comes from Bactericera cockerelli, assembly GCA_024516035.1. Taxonomy (NCBI): domain Eukaryota; kingdom Metazoa; phylum Arthropoda; class Insecta; order Hemiptera; family Triozidae; genus Bactericera; species Bactericera cockerelli. The sequence continues at coordinate 15,367,908 of CM044961.1, forward strand.
AAAGTCACTATTGGTTTCAAAAAATTGTGTGAGGAGAATCCATAGTGTGTACTATGGCTAAATAAAAAATGGCAACAGTCTTTTTTATTTTGTAGTCATGAATTTTTGGCTGGCTCTGGCACCAGGGTGGGATCTTCCGCATAGCAAGTGACTACCTTACCAATGAGCTAATCGTGCGCTTCTAATCGTTTCTCATTGAACATACACTAACACAAAATGTTTTTTTAAATACCTTTTTGTTTATGTCAAAATAGTATAAAACATAATAAAGACTGCAAAAGTTTATTAATTTTACAAAATATCATCTTGTTTTTTTTTTTTCAAGCCTTATATTAAGAGTTGGCAATCGGTAAATATTTGTTCTTTAACTTTAATTAATATTGTTTATGATAGAAGAACCTACCTACATATTTACCTGGCTTCATTTCATAAACTCTATCCTGGTTAGAAAATTCGCTAGTTTTTTTTTCTCTTCTAGGGAAGCATAAGAAAAAAATCCTTACATTATCAAGGCAGTCTCTCAGGGGCTTACATGAATAATAATTATGTGTATTGTGATACAAATAGTATCTGATATAACTCAATTTACAGATGGTATTACCCCCAAAAAAACCATAAGTTGTTGGTGTTACAACAGGTCAGATACAGGTATGAATAAAATTAATATTCCATCAGATTTTTTTGATAATTAAAATAATATTGACCGCCGAGAATTGAACCTCGGTCATGCGACTAACACTCTCAGCACTACCACATCTAGCTAACACCACTGTTAATCTGAAGAGCACGAAAATTATCATTTGAATTTTCCTAAACTGGCTGATGAAGGCATGTGAGACCGCGGTATTCAAAAAAAGCAATGTAAACAATTTTTGTAAACAATACAAGACGCCCTTACACAGTGTACATCTAGAAAACTCTTAGGATTTTGAAAGAGTTTTTGGCAAACATCTAATAATTTTTCCCAGAAGATCACGTGATAAAAAATCGTAAAATTATTTTTTAGCATCCTTGGGTTGACCGCCAACTTTTATCAAACTTGCCCGTGTCTGTGCCAAAATTTTCTCGGGCAAATCTTGAGTGTTTCAAAGTGTAAAAAACTTACATGAGAATTTTTTTTCTATTCAGGTGTCAAAAAAGATGCCAAACCAAACCGTAAAAAACAAAGTAGTGTAGCTAGAAGCATCGAAATTTTGTTGGCTTTCTGCAGAATTGTTCAGAATCAACTCATCTTAAACAGGAAAAAAGTTCTGACCTGAAGAATAAGCCAAAGTCGGACTTTTTCAGAAAGTTGCAAAAAATCACTTTGTGCAGTTATAAAGGCGAATCCGAAAAAACGGATTGCAGATCCGGCCTGGAAATGTCGTCAGTAATCTACCATTAACGGGTGTAAACGTTTTTTTGGTCCACCCTGTATAATTGATTCAGCGAGATATTCAAGGAGCAAGATGAAGTGATCCGCCAAGGAATATTCATATGATAGCTGGACCTAGTTGATGTGTCTCCGTCTGACATTTTCGACACATTTCCATCTTCTGAAATTCTAGACTCTAGAGAAAAAACTGCCAGGATGTCGCAATGAGAGAAGATTTGTGACAATAGATCTCTTAGTGGTAAAAACTTTTTGCTTTTCATAAGTGAAGTATTTTCGTGTGAACGAGAGTCTGGAAGATACAACTTTATCAACCACTTTAAGAATCGATTACTGGATGCAGATACCACAATAATTAGTACTATTTGTCCTATCACCGGATTTATGGATAGGGAGAATAAAATTTTATTTCCATAGAGACGGAAGACAGATATTTATTGAACAACACTTCTAGACATGCAGCAGTCTTCTGGAGGACAATAGGAGGAATATTATCAGGACCTGACCAGATTTTTTTTATGAAGAGAAGACATAGCCAAGGACAGCGGTTGGAGAGAAAGGCACATTGGTTTTGTACATAATGTAGGTTAATCAATGTTATAACACGGTGCCAGTAGAAATTTTATACCCTGCTGGACGGACAGTAATAAAATTTCGGACCTTTATCTACCCTACTAACAACAGCTCAATGATTATTAATAATCATAAGCATTATGTACCCATAACCATGTCTGTATGTACGTCAAATAAGACCAAAATAAAGTCTTCCACACACGTACGAGTATTTCGTTAACATTCTCAAAAAAATCCCCCACACCAAAGAGCACAGACAATAATCCGAATACAGTAATTATTTTATTAATGAACACCACTCGGTTTTATAGCCTCCGGAATCCTAACATTTAAAAGGCGGTGCTTTCATGAATTTCCATTTATTCAAACCCCATAGATTCATATTATCGGATGAAGTCAAGGGAGGATCGGAATTTTTTTGTAGGGACGAGACACCCTTCTTTCTGGACGTTAAAATCGCTCGGGAAATAGCAGGGATGTTTTTTCCAGACGAGTATTAGATGCAGAACCTCATTAAGATGGGGTTTATAGTATCCCATCTGTGATTTCGACCTTTTTCTCGTATACAAAACACAAAAGGATAATAGTTGTATTGGAAAACATTAGTGTGTAGGTAGCATTATTGGACACTGAAAGCTATTGGAAAACAAACCTTTGGACAATGTACAGATGATCTTTTTTAACAGGTGTGTTTAGTTTTAATATGGGTAAATATGGTGACCAACACTTTTCTATCATAGGTCAGGATAATGTGTGGATACCTGAGTTCGTACCCGCATGTGGGTATTCTAATAACCTGCGAAGTAAAAAATATATTATTAGGCAACAAAAATGTATTATTATTATTTTTTTTGACATTTTGTTCCGATTCTGAGTGTATCAAAAATAACAATAATTGTTTTTGTATTAAAATAAAGATCTGAAAAAAAATACATTAATTTATTTAGCTAATTTCTTTGAGCTGAAAAATATATCTAATTTTATTTATTATTTGTCCATCCTTTTTTATAAGATTCCAATTTCCCAAAATCGAGAATACCTTATAATTATAATTTAGTACAGAACTATTGAATTTAATTTATATTAATACCTCTCTGCAAACTTTGTGAAATATATTAAAATTAATTTTTTCCATGAAAAGAAGTAGCATTGAAAAGACTGACGGACAAGATGAGAAACCATTTTGAAAACAAGTTCTCAAAGAAGAAAGCCGCCGTCGGGTTTTCCATTAGAAAATATTGTTCAAATTTCGGCAACAAAACACACCGAACTTCCCACGGCCATTCTGATGGATGCGTCGGAGGGAGAAGTTTTGAAGAAACCTTGGAGGAAATATTAATTACTCTTGTTGTATTATTATTTATATTAGTATGCATTATCATAATTATATACTTATTATGTATCAAATTTACTTAATTTTGTATTTATTTACATATATAAAACTCAAATCTGTGTGTGCTACACTGGCTAACTATATCCATGTCTATTTACAATACCACAGTCCATACGGTAACATATATTGAAATTTTTATTTATAGAAAATATATCAATTACCATTTTCAAGATATCAGGATTTTCTGGTTCAAAATAACCGTCGCAAAGCACGGGTGAAACAACTAGTTTTTTTTTTTTTTTTTTTTTTTTTTTTTTTAAAGATGAGTGTTTCACAGTCTTTTTTATTTCGTAGCCATGAAACAGGAGCTACTGTAGACGCTTGTGGTCTGTGTTGTAGCCTGCCCATCCCGTAGTATGCCTCCCCTCTGATGGGCGAGGAGTGACACAATACTTCCCATTTAGGTGCTGGGTCAACACGAGCGCACCGGAAGGTATCCCTTACAAACAATTGTAACCAAATTAAGAATACAAATTTTTGTCGGCTCGGGGGATCGAACCCGGGACCTTCCGCATGGCAAGCGAGTGCTTAACCACTGAGCTAATCGCGCGCTTAGTTGTCTATAAACTTTATTTCGTAACACATAGAGGTACATGTCATAGGTACTTACCTAAGATTCGTTCCCATAATAAGGAGATTCGTTCCCATAATAAGGATACAATAAGGAAACTATTAATTTTTAGGTTTAATATTCAACAATATTAAATTTGTATTATTTTTGTCATTGATCACTTCATCAACAGCACTAGTCAGCTGATTAGTGATTTATTTACCTGTTTGATTTAATTCATAAACGACCCTCAGGGTTCAATTATCAACTAGGTACTTCATTCCTGTGAGAATTTACTCTGCGGTTGTTTGCTCTGCTGAAACCACTCGTGCGAAATAGCAAGCACGCGGTACATACGTACATTGCACCGAAGTAACCAGTAAAGGCACAGAAATTCAATAATATTATAAATTCTGCATTAACCACATTTGTTCAATAATTTTTTACATTAATCATTGAAATTTCTCAGTCAGTTTGTTTGTGGGCTCATGTTGAACTAATATCACATACTTGAGTGATACCTGGTATTATTGAAGATAACAATGCAAACATTTTATAAAATATTTTAATAATATACAGAGTGAACGAAAAGTCTTGGGACGGATTTTTATCTTTTTAACGACTCAAGATAATGGACTTGAAATTTTTAAGAAGTTCTAACGCAAGTTTTTCCATTTTTTGGCAGAATTGGAATTGCTACATTTTTTCCAAAATTAGTGAGACAGGCATCAACTTTCGAATTTTAAATGGAACCTCTTATTTTTTATTTAATATTCGAATCCACGTTTAGTTCTACACATAATTCACCCCTAACTTGATACTTTGATCAACCCAGCTCAATCATGGACTTTTTTTTCGGGAAAAAAGTTTTAAAACCTAGATTGTAATGTTTCAAATCGATGTATTATTTCATGCTAAATCACTTGGTAGATTTCGAATTTCGAAATTTTACACGTCCGGTCCTGCAACAAGTATTCAAGCGAGATTCTCGGAAGATAATAGTTTGATTACGAGCTGTATGAACAGGTGTGTAAAATATGGAATAACTAAATGTACCAAGTGATTTAGCATGAAAAAATGCATTGATTTGATGTATCACACTTAGAATTTAAAACTTTTTCCCGAAAAAAGTCCATGATTCCGCTGGGTTGATCAAAGATCCGTTTGATCAAAGTATCGAGTTAGGCGTGAATTATGTGTAGAAATAAACGTGGATTTCGAATATCAAATAAAAAATAGGGGGTTCCATTTAAAATTCGAAAGTTGATGAATGTTTCACTACTTTTGGAAGTATTCATGTAGAAATTCCAATTCCGCCCAAAATAATGGAAAATCTTGCGTTAGAACTTCTTACAAAAATTCAAGTCACTATCTTGAGTCGTTAAAAAGAAAAAAAATTGTCCCAGGATTTTTCGTTTACTCTGTATTTATGTAAATAATTGTACATACCAACATACGGAATTCTATGAATTTTGAAAGCGCTGAAAGTCAGGCAGGGATAGAAAAATCCTTGTGTGGGCTCGAGAGATCACATGCCACATTGGATCTATTCATGTTATTCCGATGATTTCTAACATTAGAAACGGAAGTAGGTATTGTGTTCGTTTTTGTAAAAATGAATAAATATTTTTTTGTTCCGATTTCATTTTGCTTCCGTAATGTTTCTAATATTAGAAATCGGAGGAAGGTCCTGTGTTTGTTTCTTCATATTTCTGGACGTTTCATAACCTACTAAGCAACTTTGGTTTTGTGTCTGTCAACGCGAAAATTACAGAAACTACTGAACGGATTTCAACAAAAATTTGTGCACTCATAGAAAACGTACTGTAGATGGTTTTATTTTAAATTTCAGTACTATGAAGGCATAGCATAGAACAGAATATCCTCTCTCCTTCCCTCCGAGCTACTCAGAGGAAAATTGGCTTTAGACGGGCGTAAAAGAAAAAAGTAGGAGAGGTTCATAATATTTCGAGAGAAAAAGAGATGAGATATAGAGAGAAACAGAGATGGAGAGATACAGAGATAGATAGAAACAGAGATGGAGAGAAACAGAGATGGAGAGATACAGAGATGGAGAGAAACAGAGATGGAGGAACAGAGATGAGAAACAGAGATGGAGAGAAACAGAGATGGAGAGAAACAGAGATGGAGAGAAACAGAGATGGAGAGAAACAGAGATGGAGAGAAACAGAGATGGAGAGAAACAGAGATGGAGAGAACAGAGATGGAGAGAAACAGAGATGGAGAGAAACAGAGATGGAGAGAAACAGAGATGGAGAGAAACAGAGATGGAGAGAAACAGAGATGGAGAGAAACAGAGATGGAGAGAAACAGAGATGGAGAAAGAGAAGAAACAGAGATGGAGAGAAACAGAGATGGAGAGAAACAGAGATGGAGAGAAACAGAGATGGAGAGAAACAGAGATGGAGAGAAACAGAGATGGAAGAACAGAGATGGAGAGAAACAGAGATGGAGAGAAACAGAGATGGAGAGAAACAGAGATGGAGAGAAACAGAGATGGAGAGAAACAGAGATGGAGAGAAACAGAGATGGAGAGAAACAGAGATGGAGAGAAACAGAGATGGAGAGAAACAGGAGACAGAGATGGAGAGAAACAGAGATGGAGAGAAACAGAGATGGAGAGAAACAGAGATGGAGAGATACAAGGAGAGAAACAGAGATGGAGAGAAACAGAGATGGAGAGAAACAGAGATGGAGAGAAACAGAGATGGAGAGAAACAGAGATGGAGAGAAACAGAGATGGAGAGAAACAGAGATGGAGAGATACAGAGATGGAGAGAAACAGAGATGGAGAGAAACAGAGATGGAGAGAAACAGAGATGGAGAGAAACAGAGATGGAGAGAAACAGAGATGGAGAGAAACAGAGATGGAGAGAAACAGAGATGGAGAGATACAGAGATGGAGAGAAACAGAGATGGAGAGAAACAGAGATGGAGAGAAACAGAGATGGAGAGAAACAGAGATGGAGAGAAACAGAGATGGAGAGAACAGAGATGGAGAGAAACAGAGATGGAGAGAAACAGAGGATGGAGAGAAACAGAGATGGAGAGAAACAGAGATGGAGAGAAACAGAGATGGAGAGAAACAGGAGGATGAGAACGAGAAACAGAGATGGAGAGAAACAGAGATGGAGAGAAACAGAGATGGAGAGATACAGAGATGGAGAGAAACAGAGATGGAGAGAACAGAGATGGAGAGAAACAGAGATGGAGAGAAACAGAGATGGAGAGAAACAGAGATGGAGAGAACAGAGATGGAGAGATAACAGAGATGGAGGAGAAACAAGAGAGAGAACAGAGATGGAGAGAAAACAGAGATGGAGAGATACAGAGATGAGAGAAACAGAGAAGAGAGAAACAGAGATGAGGAAGAAAAAGAGATAGAGAGAAACAGAGATAGAGAGAAACAAGATAGAGAGAACAGAGATGAAGAAACAGAGATGGAAAGAAAGAAAACAGACTTATAGAGAAACAGAGATGAAGAGAAACAGAGATGGATAGATAGAGAGAAACAGAGATGGAAAAAGATAGGAAGGTACTCAGCGAGGTTAAAAAAGTTCATTTTCATTTCAAAGTCTTTCAAATTCAGTTTAATTTTTTTAAAACAAAGGCGAGGTACCTCACAGGTAGAACAAAGAGTATTAATTAAAACAATAAAATTAGCTCATCCCGCTTAACGTTCATACCTGTGTAAAAGTTGAAACGGGCACGGGGACCCCCCGGGCTAGGAGGTGTCTGGAAGTGATGAGAATGATGGGAAGTAGTGGTAAGAGACCTCCGTGGTTCAGTGGTTGCTGACCCGGGTTCGAATCCCAGCCGGAGCGGAAAATTCAGATCGAGTAAATCGTCGATGACTCGTTGGATACATCAGTTTTCGTTAAGTTAAGCACCAAAGTTAGGCAACATTCAGTTCGTACAAAACTTGATGAGTGACCGCCAACTTCACACTAGCGGTTCTTAGTGATAGAGCCCATGCGCCTGACCACTAGCTTTTTACTTAAACGCTTATATCTCCTGAACAGTTCACCCGATTTTGATGAAATTTTGTATGTGTGTGCGTATTAACGTTTTACATAGTGCATTCATATTTATTACTTCCGAGAAATTTCTAATATTAGAAATCGGAAGTATTGTGTTCGTTTTTGTAAAAAAAAATATTTTTTTGCTCCGATTTCAATTTTTTTCAGATTTCTGGACGTTTCATAACCTCCTGAGCAAATTTGGTGTTGTGTCTGTCTGTCGGTCTGTCGGTCTGTCGGTCTGTCGTTCTGTCGGTCTGTTAAAATGATTCCTTGTAACGAGCAAATCTCGGAAACCACTCGACCGATTTTAATGAAATTTTGCACACATCTAGGAGACATTCTGTAGATGGTCCCATTTTAAATTCATCGAATTCGTACTAGCGGTTCTTGGTGAAAGAGCCCATGCGCCTGACCACTAACTTTTTACTTAAACGCTTATATCTCGTGAACGGTACACCCGATTTTAATGAAATTTTGTGTGTGTATGCATATAATTGTTTTACATAGGCTATTTATATATATTTTTTAATTAATTATAATTAGACTCTGATATTTAAGAAAATCCGAAATTTTGGACAAAAAAGTCAAAAAATAAGGACCACGACTTGCCGATACAGAAATTTTTGTGGAATCTAGAATGTAGAAAAAACGATTTTCTACCATATAAAACAAATTTGAAGAAAATCGGTGCAGTCGTTTTGGAGATACAAGTAATTTAGTATAAAATCTCAAAATTGGCACGTGTTAACAATGTGAAACAATCACGAGGAAGTATAGAGTCCATAATTGGCATGTTTTTTTTAAATAAATTTTGATTTTGCTCTGATTTGAATATCCGATATTTTGGACAAAAAAGTGAAAATATATGGTCCACGACTTGACGATACAATTTTTTTGTAGAATCTTGAATGTAGAAAAAAGGTTTTCTACCTAAAAAAAAAAAAAATCGGTTAAGCTGTTTCAGAAATACAAGTGATTTAGCATAAAATCTCAAAATTAGTTCGTGTGTACAATGTGAACCAATCATGAGGAAGTATTGTGTCCATAATTGGAAGTATTTTTTTTTTTTTGGTTGAACACGCAATGAACTAAGTTAAACTCTATTTTGTTGGTTATTAAAGAATATCCTTAGAATATTGAAAATGTAAATGTTGTCAGCCCAATTCAGTCCAAACTGTATACCTGATTACTTTGGTTAAATGTTAACAGACATGAACATAGATTACAAAATATCATTACAGCTAACTTTTACTTCTGTCAACTTCAAGTGCTTTATTTAAACAGAAACCACCACACTTGTACTATAGACTTGAACACTTGATGAATACTAAGGAGCCCCGACACTAGGTCTGGACGTCTACCGTCTACGTGGTTCATTCTTCCTTCCACCAATCCTTCCACCTCCATGAATAACAGACATAGGGTTGTATGCAGTATCCTCACTGTAGAGATGCCTGGGTCATTTGTCCCTTCAGCTGATTTTGTTATTCAGAAACGTTTGTTTAAAGCGTCTGTGCGCATGTGCAATCAGATGTTTCTTTAATAAATAATTGTCAAGGTCGAAGTATTCCCTATAGCAAGCTCGGGACCATCCTACAGTGAACCCTATAGGCATTACAAAATCGTCTCTGCATACCAGCCATAGACAATGAAAGTAGAATAAGTACGAGTAAAACAGCTATCTTCGTGAGTAGTGTTGCAGAACGCCAGAACGCAACACCACTGTGACATTCACCGTGTTTGGTTCAGAGAGAGAAACAGAGATGGATGGAAATACAAAGAAGAGGGAGGGACGAGAGAGACAGGGCAGTTCGTTGAAATAGATTAATCTTACCTCAGGGCGTAAAGTGTCATTTCAAGTGTAGAAACATCTTCATCTTCCTGAGATTTTCTCCATATCCCCCTCTCTTTCTCGCCCTCTAATATATCTTCCCATTGTACCTTATCCCTCTCTTTTTCTCTATTTTACCTCTCTCTTTCCTTCTTCATAAGCGAGATGTAGTTTGGCCCCTTTCCTCCTAATGAAGGGACAATGAGTGGAGCATTGTCAATGTAGTAATCTCTTTCCAAACGATGTCTTCCTATCTTTATTTCTTTCTCTTTTCACTCCATCTGTCTTCTCTGTTTTTATATCTATTTCTTTGCTCTTTTTCTCTTTCTTTCTCTCTCTCTCTCTTTTTCTCTGTGTCCCCTGTTTTTATATCTATTTCTTTGCTCTTTTTCTCTTTCTTTCTCTTTCTCTCTGTCTCTCTCTTATCTATACTTATCTTTCTCTTGTACGATCAGTCAGTGAGAGAGTGTGAGAATCAGAAACTTACATCTTCTTTCACTTTTCCTTTTCCAAAACCTACGTGAGGTCGGCATTGTCCTATTCCTCAGCGTTGAAATTTATTGATTTTGGCACTCTTACTTCCGCATGTTACGGCTGAATGGCTTTCCTACCGCCAACGCAACGGTTAATAAGGGCGACAATGATAGTGATATTGTCTTTAAGCCGGACAGAGCTGGTAGTATATCATTCTGTTTGACGTCCTTCAGCGAGACAATTTCTCTATAATGGTAATGCGTGAACATAATTATACCAAATTTGGATCTGATCCACCTCAACAACTCATATCGAGTCTAAATACCATTTAAACCATTCACGAGGAAGTAATGTGTCCATAATAACTGATAGTTTATTAAAATAATAATAAAACAGGACGATTGATATACATTTGAACTTGGATTTGAATAATTGGAATTCCTCGGCAAGTAGTACAAAAGAACCTCCAGCGACCGCACCCCCTGGAATGCCAAAATCCTCTTAAATTTAGAATTTGCTGACTTGGATTTTAGAGTTTCCCGGGAATTTGAATGGAAAGACGAATTGTTTTCACATATATTATGAAACAATTCGTTATTGAACACCAAATCTCTCCGTGTAAAATGGCTAATCTCGAAATAACATACCTAGTAGATACTTATAACCATTTCCTTGGAATTGTAATGCGTCTCTTATTACTTCCAAGAATATCTAATATTAGATATCGAAAGTATTGTGTTCGTTTTCTTTTGTACTTTCTAATAAAGGATGAACTAATAAAGGATATTAGGTATTTTGATGCAACTTTCAAGTGTTAGAAACATCCTCAAAGGCTGCCGTGAAGGGAAGGAGACCAGCACACTAGCAAAGTTTCCCCTTTGGACTGCCAGTGAATTCCTGTAAAGTAGGAAAGCTGCTCTTAGGGAGTCTCTGGTCTTTCTTACCAGGTAGCTTCTCAAGGAGTTAATGAAATGGGATATCAAATAAATTGATCAAAATTTCCCTATAACTGAATAGAAGTCTATCCGTGCACTGGTAGTCAAATGGTCAACGCTTTAGTCTGATAATCCAGGTAGCCTAGGGATCCGTTGGTTCGAATCCCACACAGCGCACGAATTTTTCATCATTTATTTGAGTGTGACCAAATAATAATTCGACTCAGAGGGTTAGGTGGTAGAAAATGCTTTGATCATTAATCTCGCCTGGTGGTTACCTTCCACTAAAGAATAATATTATTATAATGACTGAGATACGAACCTTAAGTGGAATACTGGCTAAGGGGAATTCTGTCTAAGTGGAATTCTGTCTAAGTGGAATACTGGCTAAGTGGAATACTGTCTAAGTTGAATAATGGCTAAGTGGAATACTGGCTAAGTGGAATACTGTCTAAGTTGAATAATGGCTAAGTGGAATACTGGCTGGGTGAAACACGTGGATAATTGGAATAGAAATGTTGGTCCCGGTAATTCCACTTATCCCAACTCGACTGTACTTACTTTCTACACCTAGCATTATAGGAAGTAAAAAGATATGAGCATAGTATACGGCAAGTATACGCTGTTATTAAATTTTCTCAATTACCTACAATGTCTTCTTAATTTCTTGACTTTGTCCCTGCTCACTTCTCGAAATTTTGTCTTTCTTGGAAATTGCTCTAATATTATTTTCTCTTTATTCCTCTTACCTGTTTCCTGTGATCATATTTATGTTCCCTCTTCTTATCGGTTCTTCTCAACAAGGTAATATTGCTATTGCCATATTTATAAATGGGCCGTTTAGATTACGTTACGACTGGCCGGTGGTAAGGAGCTGCGGAACTCCAGCACCCCCAGACGAATAAGAAAAAGAGAGGACTTTCTCAAGTCCTAGCTCGTAATACACAATGAAACTCATCACACATTTCTAGAATAATTAATGCATAATTATTATGATTGATATGGTGAACAAACTCAAACTCTTTAGATACTGAAAAAGCGACTTCATAAATCCCATTTCAGTCCGGTTTAAGTGCCAGCACCCCCAAAACTTTTTCCCACCGGCTGCGCCTAGTTATGACATGTCCAGAAATTTGAAAAAATACAACAACAAAATTATTACAAAGCATGAATACTTCCAATACTTCCAATATAATCTAATGCATATTAGATATTCTCAGAAGTAATACCATTGCTAAGTGCAACTCTTCTGCTCTCCTCTCTAATAAATATCCTATGTATATAATTTTCCAAGTGAAGCTAATGCATAGAAGTCAATTCTTCCTGAAAACGCTTTTGGAAATGGCACGTTTAACTTTATGTAACTTCTCGACCTAGATTCTGAAAACTTATTTGAACAATAGGTAAATTTAGTATAAAATCAATTATATACCGACGTTACATAATTATGTAGTGTAGGTACTTATATACTGACGTTATATACGTATATGTACATACTTTTTACATCATTATCAATGTGCCGTCACACTAGCATCCGTGGCGTAACGGTTGTGACTACTGCCCGTAGTCCAGAGATCCTGAGTTCGATCCCTGGTCGGAGCAAACTTTTCACACAGAAAATTGTGTTCCCTCCGTACATGTGAGGCTGGCATTTCCGGCCCTACCCAGGCTGGGTGAGGTCAATGCGGGTAGCTGGTACGATTCCCAGCGAATGGAGGGTAAAATCCCCGTCCTAATTCAGGACGTTAAATCAAATAAAATCGTTGGCGTTAGGAAGGTCATCCAACCGTAAAAATGTGCCAAAGCCAATGAACCTCACCCATGATGCCGACCCCAAGTAGGTTTGGGAAAGGGCAAAGTGAAAGAAGAAGAAGAAGAAGAAGATTAATGTGCCGTCACACAACGCACTCTGATTGGGTAATTTGAATGAAATGAGCAATCAGAGTTTGTTGTGTGACAGTTGAAGAGGGTGTTTGGGGATTATGAGAGTGAGATTGTTTTCTGGACCTGGTGTATTCGCGCCGGCTTCGTGAATGTATATGGTAGCCACACAACGAAGAAAACTCGTCACTGTAATACCTATAACTGTACTAAAAGCTTATAAAATGAAAAGGCCCTTGGAACCATTGCTTTCAGAAATGTAAATAAACCTCCCCAACCACAGATAACAATATTTTATTGCTGTTATTTGAAAGCTCTAAATAGCGGTTTCACTTTCAGAACTTCTTATTCATGAGTCTTTTCGAAAATACCCAACGTCCCTAGAAGCTGGAAAAATATGAAAGGCAACCTTATACAAACATATTATTATTCTAAGATTTTAAATCTATACGTAACAAAAGGCTCCATAAAAAACGTGAATAAGCACGCAGATATTGATAACTTTCTTTTTTTCTCGATGCAAATTGGAAAAAATAATCACCATAAAAAAAGCTCTTTGAGAAAGCTGAAAAAATGAAAAACTTTTCAAGTCAAAGTATAATACAGGGTTTTTCGAAAATCCGTACGTGCAGGAGTTTCCTAAAGATAGCGTCAAAATATTTAGGTGAGTGGTGAAGCACTAGCATGCGGAAGGTCCTGGGTTCGATCGTCCAAGCAGACAAAAAAAATGTATTTTAAATTTGGTTACAGTTGTTTGTAAGGGATGCCTTCCGTTCTGTTCGAATAGACCCAGCACCTAAATGGGAAGTATTTTGTCACTTCTCGCCCATCAGAGGGGAGACATGCTGCGGGATGGGCAGTAGGGTGGGCCGAAAAAAAGCGAATTTTTGAATCGAGAATTTTAATAGCAAAAAAAAGTTGCAGCATGGTCAGACGTTTCCAAAAATATAACTTTGGTCGAAATTGGATGTTATCTTCCACTGCCGCAAAGCGGTTGAAGTTTGGCGAAAAAGTCGAAAAATGGCATTTTGGACCCCACTTTGAGAAAATTATAAAAATAGCAGATGAACATCTAAGAAGCTCAAATTTGTTTCAAATTACTCAATATGTGTTCTAATTTTATTTTTAGACTAAAAATAATGAGCTTTTTGAGCTCTGTTCTGTATACAGGGTGATCCAAAATCATGAATTACCACTTTTTCATGTGATTTATATGGGGTATATTATGTTTATATTTATTGAATTATTTGAATTAATCCTTCGATATTGGCAATTAAAATCATCAAATATTAAATATATGATAGTAATGGACAGTCTGGATGATATTTTCACTCTTCAGATATACAGGGTGGTCAATTTTTTCATAAACTATGATGACTTTTTTATGTAATTAGTTCATGGTTTTTTTTGTACATGACAACCATGTAAATATTATGCTAAGCACTTTTTAGGGACATAAAATATAAAGAAGGATTATAAAAAGGATAATAAGACAGTCTCTTATCCAAAATATTCCGTATGGAGCCCAGGTGATTGATGGAAAGTCTTGGGTGGAAGGAAATTTTCACCCAACACAATGCACCTTGTGAAATATGTTGTATAGGGAACTTATTCCCTTATCGTTGTTGCAATTTTACCTTATAGTTTGACCATTCTATTTCCTGCATTATTATTATTAAAATAACTATATAAGGTCTAGCTACCATGTGTATTAGGTGGCTACACCACGCGACGAAGCTCTCCCGAACCCTCCCAACAACGATTTTTTTTATATCGCGTCTTTTGATATCTTTCCGACCTATTTCTTTGAGTCTCTCTGCAATTTAAGAGTTTTAATGGCTTATAATAGTTATAATGGCGAATGGATTTCTGAGATTGTACATACATATTTATACATTACACCTATTTCCATTGGGGAAAAAAAGTTATGATTTGGCAAAAATAACCAAATGGGTTCATAAAATATATCATATGTATATTATGCTGGTCTTTCATGCCAATTGTGGTTTCATAAAAAAATAAAGTAGGTAAGTCCTTCAGATTAGAAAAATGCAAATCACTTGGGTATTGGTAACAAATTAACAACAACAACTGGTAGCTCAAAGGCAAAAATGTACCTGAAACAATGGCTTTTCTCTCGCTGAATAGCGAGGGAACGTTACATCTATTTTGGCTACTGTGCCCAGTGGAAAGTCATTGGAAGAGATTGTATTTAGTGTCTAAAGAAATGTAAGCAAATTTACTGAACTTCTACTGATTAGCAAACAACTAAATCATTTAAAAAAAAGTTACTATACTTGTGTTAATCACTTTCATGATATCACAACTACTCAAAATCGAGTTACTAAATCTACGCTGAATCCAGGACTTGAACCACCAACTTCCAGGTTAAAGGTTACAAGTGCGCCGCCTTATCGATCAACTATATCATTATTATTATTAAGAGGAGATAATTTGTTGATCTACTATTGTTTATGCTGCCACTCCAATGTTACTACGAGATATTTCCCAAGGTGCACTGTGTTGGGTGAAAATTTCCTTCCACCCAAGACTTTCTATCAATCACCTGGGCTCCATACGGAATATTTTGGATAAGAGACTGTCTTATTATCCTTTTTATAATCCTTATTTATATTTTATGTCCCTAAAAAGTGCTTAGCATAATATTTACATGGTTGTCATGTACAAAAAAAAAACATGAACTAATTACATAAAAAAGTCATCATAGTTTATGAAAAAATTGACCACCCTGTATATCTGAAGAGTGCAAATATCATCCAGACTGTCCATCACTATCATATATTTAATATTTGATGATTTTAATTGCCAATATCGAAGGATTAATTCAAATAATTCAATAAATATAAACATAATATACCCCATATAAATCACATGAAAAAGTGGTATTTCAAGATTTTGGATCACCCTGTATACAGAACAGAGCACAAAAAGCTCATTATTTTTAGTCTAAATATAAAATTAGAATACATATTGAGTAATTTGAAACAAATTTGAGCTTCTTAGATGTTCATCTGCTATTTTTATAATTTTCTCAAAGTGGGGTCCAAAATGCCATTTTTCGACTTTTTCGCCAAACTTCAACCGCTTTGCGGCAGTGGAAGATAACATCCAATTTCGACCAAAGTTATATTTTTGGAAACGTCTGACCATGCTGCAACTTTTTTTTGCTATTAAAATTATCGATTCAAAAATTCGCTTTTTTCGGCCCACCCTAATGGGCAGCCACAACACAGACCACAAGCGTCTACAGTAATAATAATACAGTAGCTCCTGTTTCCACAGTAGCTCTTGTTTCTTGGCTACCAAATAAAAAAGCTTGTGAAATACTCATATTTAAAAATAAAATAAAAACACTGCCAATTATGAACACAATACATCCTCGTGATTGTTTCACATTGTGTACACGTGCGAATTTTGAGTTTTTATACTAAATTACTTGTATGTCCAAAACGGCTGAACCGATTTTCTTCAAATTTGTTTTATATGGTAGAAAACCGTTTTTTCTACATTCTAAAATCTACAAAAAATTCTGTATCGGCAAGTCGTGGTTCTTATTTCTTGACTTTATTGTCCAAAATTTCGGATTTTCTTAAATATCAGAGTCAAATTATAATTAATTAAAAATAAAATATAAAAAGCCTGTGTAAAACAATAATATGCATATACATACAAAATTTCATCAAAATCGGATGTACCGTTCACGAGATATAAGCATTTAAGTAAAAAGTTAGTGGTCAGGCGCATGGTCTCTTTCACCCAGAGCCGCTTGTACGAATTCGATGAATTTAAAATGGGACCATCTACAGAATGTCTCCTAGATGTGTACAAAATTTCATCAAAATCGGTCAAGTAGTTTCCGAGATTTGCGCGTTACAAGGAATCGTTTTAACAGACAGACCGACAGACCGACAGACCGACAGACGGACACAAAACCAAATTTGCTCAGGAGGTTATGAAACGTCCAGAAATATGAAAAAAATTGAAATCAGAGCAAAAAAAATTTTTTTTTTACAAAAACGAACACAATACTTCCGATTTCTAATATTAGAAATTTCTCGGAAGTAAAAACTTATGCTGGCAAGTACTTCACTCTTGGTTTTAAAGACCAAAAAATTCAAAACAAGAACTCATAGAGAAATTCAACCATTTTAGCATTTTTGGGGTTTACCATTCTTTGCGAGTGGATTTTTCATGGTTTCCTCCAATTCAGTGTAAATTCCATTACTCATTGTTATCTATTCAAATTAATAAATAAACAAAAAACTGAAAAAAATATATACAGAGTTTCGTCAAGTTTACTCCAAGTGCGTGTGGATAATTCTACCAGTAAGTGTCCTTTGTTAAAAATAAAGATAAAACTCTACAAAATGAATAAGTAAAAATGAAAATTCTGCGGAATCATCGGAAATGCTAGGGTCTCTAAATAGGTACATACATATGGTATATAAAGAGTATTATTATTGAATAAACCAAGCCATGTGCCTGGAATTATATTCTCCGGAAAATTTTGCCTGGAATATAAAAATGAGGAAAATATGCTATTTCTCATAAACGAAGTATGTTCACGGAACTCTACTGCTGTTTGACGAAAACCTGTTGATTGTTGAACCTTAGCTGCATATATTATATGTGTATACAGGGTGTCCCGTATACAGATGCAAATATTTTGAGGGTAGGTTCAGCCCACCATGGACTATCATATGAGCGAAACTTGCAGTGGGGCATTTCGCTTCGTTAAAGAGTTATGGCCAAATCCCTGTTTTTCCCACAGGTCTAGAGGTCACTTGGATCGATGCACGTTTTTAAAGAAGTGATAGCCAGTAAGTAATTTTTGACTTCGTGTATGGATAGTCATGCATATTTCCCTTCAAATGCAGTTGGTTGCATAAAAAAATATTGAAAGACCAGAGAGATTTTTAATCATAAGTTCAATACTTTTCTAAAATTTGATTTTTCCTTTTTTTCCCTTTCGTGAATTTAAAGTACTTCTACAATTGCAATTCTGCGTATCACTAGTTAAAAAAATAACCTATTATGTTTAGTTTTAGGGAAAAAGAAAGCTCATTTATTTTACTTTAAAGATCATGGAACGCAGTACACACAAAGCTCAAAAAACACTTCTGAATCATGATGGAAAATTCAAAGTTGGCTGAATTCAGAATTGGCGCGTAATTTGAGGTATAAATACACTGCTGTGGTATGTTTAACAGAGGGAAATTGATCATTCACAGTGGTCGGTTGGTGTGAACTTTTATGTGAATGGGGTTACGGGGTCACAGGGTTATCATGAGGAAAAATGAGAGAGGCTGCAACGAAAGCAGCAACCAGTGGTGTAATTATGGACAAAGAATACACATGGAGAAACACTCTGCGCTAACAACAAAAATTGTGATTTTATTTTTAGAAGTAAAATTAAAAATATCATTTTAGTGTTTATCACAACCATGATAATATCAAAAACAACAAAAAGTGCCGAAAATTAACCTTAGGTAAAACTCGAACATCCAACCTTAAGGTTACTATTATTATTATTAATACTTTATTGATAAACTACAAACATGATACATTCTGCAACACAGGACATGAAATGAAAAGAACCCAAAAGAATATGTAGCGAACCAAGGGCGAGGTTAAAGCTTGTGGCTTCTTCTTCCACCGAACAAATTGATCGCCTTGTTATTTTAACTATTAAATTTGATTGATATTGTTGGTTAATAGAACTATTTGTACTCAGAAAAATTTCATTTATAACTTGCAGTTGGCACAAAAATGGTCACACAGACCACTTCAGGCATCGAGTGTTCTTCAAAATGCAATAGCGCCCAGATTCAAAAATTGAAAGATGTCTTTCTCTCCATCTGGTGCCGTTTTTTAAAGCGCGTCTCATTCGTTCCTTGACGCGTCTGAAAGAACTTTGAATTTATTGGAACAACATAGCAAAGGGTATTTTATTACCTAGTGATACGCAGAATTGCAATTGTAGAAGTACTCTAAAATCACGAAAGGGAAAAAAGGGAAAAATTGAATTTTAGAAAAATATTGAACTTATGATTAAATATCTCTCTGGTCTTTCATTATTTTTCTATGAAACCAACTGCATTTGAAGGCCAATATGCATGACTATCCATACATGAAGTTAAAACTTACTTACTGGCTATCATTTCTTTAAAAACGTGCATCGATCTAAGTGACCTCTAGACCTGTGGGAAAAACAGGGATTTGGCCATAACTCTTTAACGAAGCAAAATGCCCCACTGCAAGTTTCGCCTATATGATAGTCCACGGTGGGCTGAACCTACCCTCAAAATATTTGCATCTGTATACGGGACACCCTGTATATGTATATGTATAATTAACATAACAATAGAGGTATAGGTACCTAGTAGGTATATTGTATTACAAATAAATAGAAATATTTCCGTTTTACTAAATTAGAAATTTAGTGGAGGTAATGACTTTTAACTGTCGATATATTCTGAGCTCTTTTGCCTACTAAATCACTTGAACCAAACATTGAGGCACTATAGACTTTAAACGTAAAGAATCAATCAAAAGAATTACATGGATCTTCAGTAAAAGAGTAGGTAGGTATCAATTATCCCATGAAGTACTAGTGTACTTTTCCCGAAAAGTACACTAGTACTTCATGGGAACACAAAAATGTTTATACAAAAGATAATAAATAAAGATCATTATTATTAATTCTATGTTTTATATTTCAAAATTTCCAGTTTAGACTTTTTTGATATGCATTGATTAATTATTTATCAATGAGTGAGTCGAGCTTTGAATTTTACATACTTAGGTAAGAAGAGAACTGGAAACAAACCATTTCAATTCAATTCAATTCAATTCAATAGTATATTTGTATTAATTTAAGAAAATTGTTACAATGGGTTGACAAGAAATGACAGTGTTAATGGAAATGACAATATAAATGCTATTATACAGGTACAAGATGCAAAATAATAAAAATATGAAATTCTTTGTCTCACCACATGGTACTTCAAACGACAAATATGCAACTCTCACTTCACTTTTCTTAGATATTTTAACACATAATTAAACTATGAAGCTTTCTTAATAAATTGGTGAACTTTATTTTACTTCACTACTAGCAAAACTTAATTTTACAAACAAATATTTGAAGAGCTTAGATTTCACGACATTTCACTCTGAGGCAATGTTGCCAACCTCGAAACAAACCATTTCATCTTTATTTATCAGATAAAATATCACAAGATAATGTCATCCAGACCTCGTAATTTTGTCTGGAAGGGTCTTCAAATGCTTCTTTTTATTTTTCTTTTAAAAGGGTTGGAACTTTCATTAAAAGTTATTTACCCTTCCTTTTCTACAAGGCAAAAAATAGCATAGCCTACAGACAGGTTGTGTATTTAGCTTTTTATTTTTCTCTTAATTTATTTATAATATTTATACTCAAATTTTATTTCACTTAAATATTTCTTTGTAGAGTCAGTTTTTTTTTATATTTTTTATGCCTAGTAGGCTTCATAGTATTATTTATTTAATTCAAGCTTTCTTTTCCTTTCTCTTCTTTTTAAACGACCTGAATGTTGAGAACTGTAGTACAACAGACATGATTGTAATTTGTATTCCAAGACCAAACATACATTTCCTGAAGGTTTAACGTTAAATATTTACTTGCCTCATTCTGTGAGCTTATTTTCTCTTTACACAAGGCTATTTTCTCCCTATATATTATACCTCCTATCTCTCTTCTTTTCTCACTTTTTCCTCTATTTCTTTTATGTTCTATATCTTTTTAATAAGTTATTGTATCTCTCTCTCTCTCTCTCTCTCTCTCTCTTTCTCTAGATCTATTTATTTTTTGTAAACATTATAACGGTATGAAAAAAATGAATATTGAGTTTCCTAAATAGGCGAAAGAGAATCATATTAATTTGAAAAACAAAATAATTTAGCTAATAGACATTAATCATAATCAGTTCTTTCTTTCTCTCTCTCTCTCTCTCTCTCTCTCTTCTTTCTCTCTATCTTTTTTTTTTTCCTCCCACATACTACCATGGTAGATTTAACCAAATCCTTTTGACAAATTAGCAAATGTCTACAACACTTTGGAATAAACTTTTTTTTTTTAAAAGTGGGGTTTAACGTCGCTTTCAACTGCCATGGTCATATCACGACGGGGGTTTTACCCTCCATTCGCAGGAAACTCACAAACCTGCTACTCACATTGACCTCACCCAGCCTGAGTGGGGCCGGGAAAAGCCAGCGTCACGAGAATTAGAATTTGAATGGTCACCCATCCAAGTCTTAACCTCGCTGGATGTCGCTTAACTTCGGTGTTCTGAAGGGAACCGGTGTATTCAACATGCCATCGACGCTGGCTGGAATAAACTTTTTTTTTGGTAAAACTTTGATCCAATAACATACATAATTATATATTTTATGTAGACTGAACAAGGGGAATTATGTAAACAGAAGAATAGGTATAGGAGAATATAGAAGAGAGAAAGAGAGAGAAAGAAAGAAAAAGAAAGAGAGAGAGAGAGAGAAAGATATTACCTTTTTCGGAAGTTTAAAAGCAATAAATTTAATACTGGCGGAAAAAAATTCCCCTTCTCAAATATGACATCCACTCCTCTTTCTCTTCCTATTTTCATACCCCTTCTCCCTCATCTCCTTCTTCCACTCCCCTCCCTCACACTCCTCTTCATCTTGCACCTCTTTCTTTTTCTCTTTTTCTCTCTATCTCTATCTCCTCCTCCTCCTCCTCCTTCTCCTCCTCCTCCTCCTCCTTCTCCTCCTCCTCCTTCTCCTCCTTCTCCTTCTCCTCCTCCTCCTCCTCCTCCTCCTTCTCCTCCTACCCCCCTCTACCCCTCTCTTCCTCTTATAAATACCTGGCATGTCACATTTTCCAGCTGCAATCTTTCACTTGGAACATAGACAAAGGTATTTGATTTATTCCCGGGAATTATTTTCCAATAAATTTTCAAATTCCTTCTTAATCTCTTCTCTGGATATGCGGCATGTGTCTAGGATTTCACACGGAAACGTAGGGAGATGAGAAGTGTAGGGTGATGAGAAGTGTAGGGAAATGAGAAGTGTAGGGAGATGAGAAGTGTAGGGAAATGAGAAGGGTCTCTCTGATTTCGTTTTTACTTCCAATAATAATTATATTTGTGGGGAAAACTAAAAGAATAAATCCATCATTTTTTTATTATTATCAATAAGCAAAATGGCCAACTTCATTATTTTTTTAGACAAATATACTAGGAAAAGGATGTTTCGCCATCAAAACCACGACAAACGAATGCGAAAGACCTTAAAAATCATTTTATTAGTTACCAAATAGAAAACAAGCGGATTACGTATTTGTCACGTCATATTTACCGAGTTGAATTTTTCAGTCTACACGTTCTTCTGGGGCTTTTTTTTAATAAGATTTTCATCGTGTTTTGGGCTTCGGACACCTTCGTCGCTCAAAATAAAGTCCCTCTAAAGTTTTGTCAGGTATCTTTTCAGGAAAGGTATTCAGAACTTACAGAAAATGTCCACTGTTTGACGTAAAATTTAACTCGGAAAAAAACCATGGAAATCTTTACGCAGTACTCTTTCGATAGAGCCAATAAAAAAATTGGTTCAAGTGATCCTCCATCTTTGCATAAGATAACAGGATTCCCATGACACATGCCGCATTTGACCTCTGTATGTATGGCAATAGAGATCCTTTGGTGTGAAAATCACAGGAATTTTTTTTATAGCTTTGATGAAATCCCTTGATTCTTGGAAGTAGGGGTGCGTTGTCTCCACAGCAAATGAAAATAACTTGTAGTCCTAATATGAGGTCTGACGATATTTTGATTTTGGGGGGGAGGGTGCTTAACGTCGCTTTTAACCGCATGGTCTTATCACGACGGGGGTTCTATAATTATAATCTCCATTCGCTGGAAACTCACAAGCCAGCATCGCAAGGGTTCTAATTTGACTGGGCTGGGCACCCATCCAAGTCCTCGCCTTGCTGGACGTTGCTTGAACTCAGTGCCTATACGATAACTAGTGTATTCAAGGTGCCATCGACGCAGGCTATCTACTACATCTGCAACTTTTCCCACTGATCTGCTTGAAATATTGAAATGACTATTATTATTTATCTTACGAGTATACTTTCTATTTCTTTCCGTGTCCATGAGTGTTGTTAGTCCATAAGAAAAGTTGTCATGGTGGTGGAAGGATTGATGGGGTATTAGTATTAACCCCTGTGCCCCTGTGGACGCCAAAAAGTGATTTTCTGTGCTCCTTCCATGTCTGTGTGTGGTGTATTGTGGGGTGTTTATGTAAATAAATTTCACTTTTGAAAACATTCAATTTTTTTGAAAAATAAGGAGCTTGATGTTGTCTGCAATTACCTCAAGTCAAAAGACTCTAGGAAAATAAACCTAAGGTATGAACTTCTTTCCTTTATAAATAGAAGCAAGACTATTTTAATTCTTAAGACAGAAAATGAGACTTTCTTTCCTCTGCTAATTAAGAGAGGTGCGTCAGTTTGTAACAACCTTGAGGAGCCAACTTTATCTTGTTGGTATTCGTACAAACTTTGAAAAAGTTCCGCGACATCCATAATGAATCTAATTATATTTTTTTTTCAACTTTTAAAACTTTTTGTAATGCGCTATTAAAAGTGCCCCGGAAATGCATTTTGATCTCATCACCTCTATTTTATTAAGTTACTAAGTTGTTTCAGCTATTTCAAATAAAATAAAAAGAGAATCACTTTATTTTTTATTACAACATATAAATTACCTACCTTTATGAATACATAATGAAAAAGAAATAGAGATAAGAGGGGCCAAAGGAGGCAGAGATAAAGGATCTTAAAAGGAATAATAAATAAGAAAAAGTAATATAATTAAAAATATTTTAAAAAGTATAAGGGCGTATTTCGGAGAATTTTTTCATTAATAATTCAAAAAGTTGGGCGAAATTCGTTAATATAGGAAATATATTTTTATCCTGCCTACCTACCAGGTATTCCAACGTTGCCAGAACTCACTTCCTATTTATTTGTTCCTTCTTTCTATCTCCTATAAGTTTTATCTTACTTCGAATGCCTCTTGTGTTTTTCATTAGACTTTCACAGTTTCATCAAATTTGCCTTTTCATTGGACTTTCTTCGACATTGGCATAGCTCCTTTCATAATTTCATGAAATTTGCATGATTCTTTATTAAACAAAACAGTATGAATAATAAGTACCTATGCTCTTGGACTACAAATTGTGAGTCAAAATCTCGCTCATAAAGTCACAGAGGGGAAAATGCGAAATCGTTATAACTCTGTGAACTTTTTGGTGTGATTTTCACAAAATTATTATAATAATAACACTCTTTAGTGTTTTTTTTTTTTTTTTTTTTTTTTTTTTTTTTTTTTTTAAGTGGGGTTTAACGTCGCTTTCAACTGCCATGGTCATATCACGACGGGGGTTTTACCCTCCATTCGCAGGAAACTCACAAACCTGCTACTCACATTGACCTCACCCAGCCTGAGTGGGGCCGGGAAAAGCCAGCGTCACGAGAATTAGAATTTGAATGGTCACCCATCCAAGTCTTAACCTCGCTGGATGTCGCTTAACTTCGGTGTTCTGAAGGGAACCGGTGTATTCAACATGCCATCGACGCTGGCTTCTTTAGTGTTTAGTGGAAGGCAACTAACAGGCGAGGTTCATGCTCACAGCATTTTCTACCACCTCAGCCTAACTTATTGTGTTCAGTGCAAGTCTTTGTGCAGTATCTATTTATCTCATTAAAAAAAACCACATGCAAATTCTAAATTGCGAAAGATGTTATGCCAACTTTAGTCCGTCAGGATTGTCATGAAATAAATACTCAGATTATAGGGGAAAATGGCAAATGGTCAAAAAATTAAGGGTTGGGTGGAAAAGATTGCCATAGGCAATAACCCCGCCCTTTAGTTAGGACATATGTATATATTTTGTTTTTTTTTTGTTTTGTTTTGTTTTTTTTTCTCCTTGTTTATATTATTAATATTGTCTATTTTTATATTTACCATTATTTGTCTGTACATAATTATGTTCTACCTACTAATAAAGAGTTTCTAAATAAATAAATAAATAAATATTATCTTCATTGTAACACAGTGAATGTCTTATATTGTATATTTCTTATCTCTATTTCAATGTATATCCTCGTACAGGGTGTTTCAGAAAAGTGTGCCATTATTTTAACCACGTGTTATATGGGCCATTTTAGGAGGGGTCAAGTCTATAACAAAAAGGGCAAAAGTTCTTCATAAGAGCGATCAGGGGTGGCCTCCTGTGATCGCCTATGGCGGGGTTATTGCCATAGGCAATAACCCCGCCCTTTAGTTAGGACATAAATATGTATATAATTTGTTTTTTTTTTTGTTTTTTTTTTTTTTCTTTCCTTGTTTATATCATTAATATTGTCTATTTTTATATTTACCATTATTTGTCTGTATATATGTTCTTCCTACTAATAAAGAGTTTCTAAATAAATAAAAAAAATAAATCAAAATATCGGCTTCATCTTGTATTAGGAGTCGATTTTTTTTTCGCCTTTCAATAACTGTAACAGGTAAGGCGTAATTCAAATTCTTAGATTATTTTAAAGAACCTTTGGAGGCGTGTATCTCCCTTATGAAGCACTTTCGCCCATTTTGTTATAGACTTGACCCCCCCCCCAAAATGGTCCATACAACATGTGGTTAAAATGAAGGCACAATTTTTCTGAAACACCCTGTATTTTTTTTAATTTTTTTTTTTTTTTTTAATTAATGCTTTTTCTTTGTGTTATTATGTCACAATTTTAGTGGGTAGCGCAGAATCATAGGACTTTACCATGCACTTTTAATTTACAATATCTTGTATTATTTTTTGCCTAAGATTCTGCCACTGGTCGCTGCTTCACATTAAAGCAGCTACTCATTTTTCCTCACGAGGTATGAGTGGACCCCGAACATCCAAGTACAGAGCAGAAAAAATCCTCCCCCGCTGGGAATCGAACCCAGGTCACCATGTGTGCAATGCCTAGCGCGCTAACTCGCTCTGCCACAGTGACTACTCAACACCCTGTATTTTGTGGAACTGATAAAAAGACAGGGCTTTTAAAGTCCCAGGCATAGAGTAAACAAGATGGATCTCATAGGTTCTCCCCATAACATGCTATTGCGGCAGTATAGAGATGAGACAAAGCTTCACGAGACAGCAAGCAACATGAATTATTGATGATGACCATTGAAAGGAAAGCACATTAAAACTGCAAACGTTTAGAGCTTTTGATAAAAAAGAAGCTTTAAAATGAAAAACTATTAACTTTAAAATAAAAACTTTTAAAAGGATCTGAAATAGGAAACCAGAAAAACTAATAAATTTGAAATAAGAACTTGATCCAGTTTGAAAATAATTAACTTCTTTCTTCGTTATTTACAAGTATTTTATATCTTTTGAGTCATGTTGAATTTATTTATTTTGTTTAGGGGGATCCACTTTTAGCGAAGTTTCGTAAAAACTATTTGCATCATTCTGTGGATTCTACTAATATGTATTTAAATTATAATGAATAGTTTAGCTTGATAAGCCAACAGGAGATACGAATATCCCCAGCATGCAATTTCGGTTTGAAATGAAATTCATAGTAAACAAAGTACAAAGAAAAGTCCAATGTAATTTCTTGTGGCTCGTAGATTTCAGATTTAAAAGTTTTAACGTCAGTCACAAGAGGATAAGCTGGGATTTTCTATTAATTAAGATTTATTTTCAATGTTCCAGTGAATTCCAAAATAACTAGATACTAGACGATTTCTTTGTGGAAAAAGATTTAATTAATGCAGTCCTTCCCATCCCTGTGTGTGAAAATAATTATACCAATAATTATTCTGTCTCGGTAAAAGCGTCTGGTAATCCAGAGGTCGTGGGTTCGAAACCCAGCCGGGACATGACCAATATGACCATGTTATCCTCCCATTTGAGATATTTACCACACAATAATACGTCTTGGGATTACTGCTGGAATAATGGTACTTAATACCATCGAAGAAAATTCTGTTCCATCCAAACACGTGAGGCTGGCATTTCCGGCCCTACCCAGGCTGGGTGAGGTTAATGTGGGTAGCTGGTACGATTCCCAGCGAATGGAGGGTAAAACCCCCGTCCTAATCCAGGACGTTAAATCAAATAGAATCGTTGGCGTTAGGAAGGGCATCCAGCCGTAAAAAATGTCCCAAAACCAATCAACCTGAACCATGAGGTTGAACAACGTCGACCCTGCTTGAGCAGGATAAGACAGAGTAAAAGAAGAAGAAATGGTACTTAATAGTCTTAATCAGGCAGTATAAATAAGGCGATATTATTATTATTACTAGCAATAATGATAGGAATAAAAAACCAACATCCCTGGCATGATCTTTAATTTAATTTTTTGATAGACTTAATAGGTTCTGAGTTCAAACCCTCGCATTCGATTGCAGTGATGACAATGTTTCTTTTTTAGAACGTCTGTACCGGTAGCTCAGTGGGCAAGCCATCTGTCTGGTAATCCACAGTTCGTGGGTTCGAAACCTATCGGGGACACGACAATCAATCCTCACTCCCATTAATATTCTCCTATTTGGCATTTCGACCACATAATATTACATCTTAGGCTTAACTGCAAAAATAATGGGACTTGATAGCCGTAATTGGGCAGAATAAAATGCGATATTTTTATTACAATTCTTACAATGAAGTAATGAGTTTTCTGGCTACTTTTTTTTCTCAAAGTACTTTTAAATATTTATTTATTGAAGTATTTACAAAATTAATCACAAACAATAAACAAAAAAACATAGTTTAAAATAAATATTTGTACCTATAAAGTTATCATATTTGTGTTAATCACTTTCGTGATATCACAACTACTCAAACTCGCTTTATTAAATCTACGCTGAAACCGGGACTTGAACCACCGACCTCCAGGTTACAAGTCCACTGCCTTATCGATCAAGCTACTGAGGTCGGTTTAGAACTTTGTACCTATATACAATGTATTAATGGATTATTGAATTCTTTATTGTTTGCTATTATATAAATTTTATATAGGTAAGTTACGGATGTCTCAATGTGTCAAAAGACATGTGTTATGTTGGGGATCCTCTAATTTCATATGCATTTGATGTATTATTCTTTCCACAAATTGCATTTTTGTTAATGTTGTGATGACACTGATAATAATAATAATAATAATAGAAAATCTTATAAGGGCAAAGTTTTATAAGTAAAGCTATTAATAAGTTTTATAAGTTGATGATTCAGTAAAATTATTTTAAATACTTAAACCTCCTGATTAGCATAAATTGTGGAGCATATCAGTATCATTGTGCAGTGCTTACTCAGCCTTACTTTCTTTTTAAAACAGAATACATAGAGGAAGCAAGACTCATCATCTTTACAAATATGCATGTTGCAATATGCAAGGATGCATTAGCAAGACATGATGATAGTGACGATGTGATGACATGCAATGTTGCAATACATGCATTATTGAGTTCATCTCATTTATTACAAACTCAGGCACGCCCGACGAGGCAACCTTAGAAGAAAAATGAGTGTTTCACAGCATTATTTTCGTAGCCATGAAACAGCAGCTACTGTAGTTGTAGTCTGGGTTGTAGCTTGAACATATTCTGTAGTATGCCTCCCCTCTGATGGATGAGAAGTGACTCACTACTTCCCATTTGGATGCTGAGTCAACACGAGCCCATCGGAAGGCATCCCTTACAAACAAAAACCCGTAAACCAAAAAAAAGCCCGTAAATATACACCTGTTCAACAGGTATTATCTATCTATATCTATAAAAGAAAGCTGTCTGTATGTGTGTATTAGACTGGTTTTATCTCATAGGGGTAAGAAAAAAATGTCAGAATTTTTACAACGCTCAGGCAGAAATGAGTTCGGCTTTTGCAGAAATTGAGATAGACAAAATTTCAAAGCAATCAGAGTACGTTAACAGGACCCGCTCTGGCCTCAAAGTTTGGAAATTTGCCAAATTTTCGAGGTTGAGCTGACATTTTCGACTATAACTCAAGAACGAAAAATCATACGAGCTTTAAAGATATATCAAATGAAAGATCATTTTGTTGGCTTTACTTTGTTGTGTAATACTAGTTCCCGAAATCTTAATGGTTACTGACTAAATTAAGAATATGTAGTCGAAAACGGGCCAGGTACCCAAAGTAGAGCATCTAAGGCATGATAGGATAATGGGTGAAAATATTTATGATTTATAAAACTTATACATGAAAATGTTAGAAGATTAGTTTTGAATGATTTTTTAACACATTATGAAGCTATAAATAACCGTTTTTACTTACTTGATAGTTCCTGACAGGTTAAGGCATGGCCAGAAAAACAAAATAATAATACAAACATATTACGTCAAAGTTATTCTCATTTTTTTTTATTGTAGAATTACAAATATCTAAAATTTAAAGTACAAATAGGTAACATTTCGTCAAAAAATACAAATTAAGCAGTAAAGCTTAACTTAGTTAGTTGGGAGAGGGGTAGAGAGGGAACTTTTTGAAGAATCAGGATAGTGTCTCCTACATTTATTCACAACTTGTGGGACAAACTGTTTCTGACATTCCTCTCTAGTTAGTAAGTCGCTGAAGTCACTCCTCAACTTAACGCCTCTCTTGGCTGTGTCGTTTACAACTTTAAGGGATTGTACAATTTTAAGTCCTTTCTGATACTGAGGCTCACCATGCCAGATTTAGGGGTCTACCCTCAAAAAGTCAGTTTTTATGACAAATCGACTGAAGAAAAAAATTGTTTCGTGAATAATGAAAAGGCCCCCTCTCACATAAGCTGGTATGTCTTTTATTCGTACTGTAATGTTGACATTCTTTGTCCCCTCTGTATCATCAGAAGAACTGAAAAGCTTTGCAGCCATTCCAGACTTTTCATCATGTGACAAAGTTGGATCGAAAAATCCCAAGCCATCAAATTCAGCATTCAAGTACCATAGGTGAACTATGTGTTTTGATACGACAGCATCAAACACAGGTGTAGAGTAAAAGGACCTTGCACATTATTAGAAAAAATGTTAGAGCGGGACTTGCTCTCCTTAGCATGTCGGCACAACATTCTAGAAGTTGTCTTGAGAAGCGTCTTTGACTGTAAAATGGGTAGTAGAACTGAACATCATCCAGATAATTTATATGAGAGCGCGATTAGCTCAGTGGTTAAGCACCGCTTGTCATGCGGAAGGTCCTGGGTTCGATCCTCCGTGCCGACAAAAATTTGTATTCTTAATTTGGTTACAATTGTTTGTAAGGGATACCTTCCGGTGCGCTCGTGTTGACCCAGCACCTAAATGGGAAGTATTGTGTCACTTCTCGCCCATCATAGGGGAGGCATACTACGGGATGGGCAGGTTACAACACAGACCACAAGCGTCTACAGAAGCTCCTGTTTCTTGGCTATAACCTGTGGTACTTGAATGCCGAAACTGTTGGCTTGGGATTTTTCGATCCAACTTTGTCACATGATGAAAAGTCTGGAATGGCTGCAAAGCTTTTCAGTTCTTCTGATGATACTTGGGGGACAAAGAATGTCAACATTACAGTACGAATAAAAGACATACCAGCTTATGTGAGAGGGGGCCTTTTCATTATTCACGAAACAATTTTTTTCTTCAGTCGATTTGTCATAAAAACTGACTTTTTGAGGGTAGACCCCTAAATTTGGCATGGTGAGCCTCAGTATCAGAAAGGACTTAAAATTGTACAATCCCTTAAAGTTGTAAACGACACAGCCAAGAGAGGCGTTAAGTTGAGGAGTGACTTCAGCGACTTACTAACTAGAGAGGAATGTCAGAAACAGTTTGTCCCACAAGTTGTGAGTAAATGTAGGAGACTCTATCCTGAAGCTTCAAAAAGTTCCCTCTCTACCCCTCTCCCAACTAACTAAGTTAAGCTTTACTGCTTAATTTGTATTTTTTTGACGAAATGTTACCTATTTGTACTTTTAATTTTAGATATTTGTAGTTCTACAGTAAAAAAATGAGAATAACTTTGAGGTAATATGTTTGTATTATTATTTTGTTTTTCTGGCCATGCCTTAACCTGTCAGGAACTATCAAGTAGGTAAAAACGGGTATTTATAGCTTCATAATGTGTCAAAAAAACATTCAAAACCAATCTTCTAACATTTTCATGTATAAGTTTTATAAATCATAAATATTTTCACCCATTATCCTATCATGCCTTAGATGCTCTACTTTGGGTACCTGGACCGTTTTCGACTACATATTCTTAATTTAGTCAGTAACCATTAATATTTCGGGAACTAGTATTATACAACAAAGTAAAGCCAACAAAATGGTCTTTCATTTGATATATCTTTAAAGCTCGTATGATTTTTCGTTCTCGAGTTATGGCCGAAAATGTCAGCTCAACCTCGAAAATTTGGCAAATTTCGAAACTTTGACGCCAGAGCGGGTCCTGTTAACGTACTCTGATTGCTTTGAAATTTTGTCTATCTCAATTTCTGCAAAAGCCGAACTCATTTCTGCCTGAGCGTTGTAAAAATTCCGATATTGATTTTTTAAAACCAGTCTAGTGTGTATGTATGTATGTATGTGTGTGTGTGTGTGTGTGTGTGGTGTGTGTGTGTGGTGTGGTATGTGTGTGTGGTGTGTGGGTGTGTGCGTGTGTGTGCGTGTGTTTACGGATTAATAATTAGCCGAACGCGTAAAAGAAAAATTAATACTTAGCCGAACTTTACACAAATATCCAATACTTAGCCGAACCATGAGAGGTTCGGCTAATTCCTTTTTCCATTTTCATTGAAAATATAACTTTTTAAGTTTTCTGAGTGGTATTGGCGCATAGAGAATGAGTTGAAGAAATTGTATTAATAATTTGAAAAATAAATATTGGATAGTCTTTCTCATTTTACAAAAAATCCCAATAAAATTAATGTTCGTCTAAATATTGATTTTTCTTTTACGTATATTCTTACGCAGCAATAATTAGACGAACCAAAAATCAGTATCGAAGCTACGGTTTTTTTTTTTTGTTGAAACTTCGTTAATTTTTTTTTTTGTTTCAACTGCTCGTCCCGACCTCTGGAAGTCCGAGATACTCTTTAAGTGTAATTTTGTATCTGTTTAATCCTGTAATATAATTTATAATTTACATTTATTATGTGTATTGGAAAATTTCCAGTAAATCTACTTTCTTTACCTCTGCAGCTGGAAAGTAATTCAAATAGAATTCTCGTATAAGTATGAGGATTTGAGGAATAATAAGGCTTTACCATAACCTCTACAAGTTGAACATAATTATACACTCAGCGAGTGCTCACTAAATCTACAAGTGGAACGATCCGTGATCATAAATTTTGATTTTGTTTCTTTTTATTTTTTAAAAAAAAAGGTGATTGTTTCAAGGACTTTTTTTATTTCTTAGCCATGAAACAGGAGCTACTATAGACCTTTGTGGTTTGTGTTAATGGGCGAGAAGTGACTCATTACTACCCATTTAGGTGCTGGGTCATCACGAGAGCACCGGATGGTATCCCTTACAAACAACTATAACCAAATTTAGAATACAATTTTTTGTCGGCTCCAGCGATCGAACCCGCGGACCTTTTGTACGAGTGCTTAGCTACCGAGCTAATCGTGAGCTTGAATTTTTGCATTGATTGTTCTTAATATAATTTAGCTACCTCTTTCACCTGAAAAGTGGAATGAATGGAAGAGAAATTTGTTTAGATGAAACACAGCCTAAGCGGAATACCTGGATATGTAGAATACAGGAGCGATTCCACATATCCACATTTATTTAGTTTGAATAATTTGAAACCTGCCAGACGAATGATAAATCTTTTTTCACGTGTATGATTCTTTTGCTGCAAGTTAAAAGTGACTACCATATTATAATATTATGCCCAAGAGCGGTACCAAGTACTCGTACATAGTTACTATTTTTACTTTTAACGGGTGTATTATACTACTGAATACTATTTTTATTTTTGACGGGTGTATTGTACAGTTAAATACTATTTTAGATTTTGACGGGTGTATTGTACTACTAAATACTATTTTTACTTTTGACGGGTGTATTGTACTACTAAATACTATTTTTACTTTTGACGGGTGTATTGTACTACTAAATACTATTTTTACTTTTGACGAGTGTATTGTACTACTAAATACTATTTTTACTTTTGACGGGTGTATTGTACTACTAAATACTATTTTTACTTTTGACGGGTGTATTGTACTACTAAATACTATTTTTACTTTTGACGGGTGTATTGTACAGCTAAATACTATTTTTACTTTTGACGGGTGTATTGTACTACTAAATACTAATTTTACTTTTGACGGGTGTATTGTACTACTAAATACTATTTTTACTTTTGACGGGTGTATTGTACTACTATATACTATTTTTACTTTTGACGGGTGTATTGTACAGCTAAATTTTACACTGAGAAAAATGAAATTTAAAAATGAACGTAGAAAAAATTTAGTTTAAAATACCTAAAATTGCATACTTGATGAGCATTGAAGGCAAAATGTCAAATATAATAAAATACCCCTTCAACTTTCGCTGAGAATGCAAACAAGTGGTTCCAAATGCTTGGTAAGGCTTTATTCACCACTGCCTATCTTCAGTTCAAATTTGAAAGAAATCCTTAAAAAAGAGGTTATATGTCGACATGTTTTGCTTAGGATTTGACTCGATCTGAGATTTTGGATGTTTTCAGAAATCAAATGAACTTATCTTTCGAATCGTACGTCCGATTTGAATGAACTAAAGTGCTATCGATAGATCTAGCAGATTGAAAGATAAGCTGTTCTCGTTCATTTTCTGTCATTTTACATAAAGGGTTACTTTTTAACGGAAAACACTTTTGACGCACAACTGGGTTAAGAATGGCCTGGGTTATCAAATACTATGCATGCGATTTCAAAAAAATAAACCCAATGAGGCAGATCTTTCGAAACGTTATCCCAAATTGGCATAAAAACATCAACATATTATTTCATTCCGTCCATTTCTTATCAAAAATGTCTATTTTGGGCTACCTCGAACTTTCAAAGGTCTGAAAACCTGGCAAAAATGCAAGCATCAAAAATCTGTGTTAGTCCATGCTTAATCGTTAGTTGAGAGCTATTGAAATCAACGTTTGTTTTTCAAAAACGCCTTCATATTACCATGTTATGCAATCATTTTGAGGGAGCCATTGTGGCTTTCCTGTTGGCGGTACGGAAATTTTTTGGGAACCAAAAATGTATATTTTTGACTATTTCTTTCTAAAATTTAGTTTTAAATACCTAAAATTGCATACTTGATGAGCATTGAAGGCAAAATGTCAAATATGATAAAATACCCCTTCAACTTTCGCTGAGTATGCAAACAAATGGTTCCAAATGCTTGGTAAGGCTTTATTCACCACTGCCTATTTTCAGTTCAAATTTGAAAGAAATCCTTAAAAAAGAGGTTATATGTCGACATGTTTTGCTTAGGATTCGACTCTATCTGAGATTTTGGATGTTTTCAGAAATCGAATGAACTTATCTTTCGAACCGTACGTCCGATTTGAATGAACTAAAGTGCTATCGATAGATCTAGTAGATTTTAAGATAAGCTGTTCTCGTTCATTTTCTGTCATTTTACATAAAGGCTTACTTTTTAACGGAAAACACTTTTGACACCCAACTGGGTTAAGAATGACCTGGGTTATCAAAAACTATGCATGCGATTTCAAAAAAATAAATGTTGATGTTTTTATGCCAATTTGGGATAACGTTTCGAAAGATCTGCCTCATTGGGTTTATTTTTTTGAAATCGCATGCATAGTATGTATTTGATAACCCATGCCATTCTTAACCCAGTTGTGCGTCAAAAGTGTTTTCCGTTAAAAAGTAACCCTTTATGTAAAATGACAGAAAATGAACGAGAACAGCTTATCTTACAATCCACTATATCTATCGATAGCACTTTAGTTTATTCAAATCGGACGTACGGTTCGAAAGATAAGTTCATTCGATTTCTGAAAACATCCAAAATCTCAGATAGAGTCGAATGTTAAGCAAAACATGTCGACATATAACCTCTTCTTTAAGGATTTCTTTCAAATTTGAACTGAAGATAGCCAGTGGTGAATAAAGCCTTACTAAGCATTTGGAACCACTTGTTTGCATACTCAGCGAAAGTTGAAGGAGTATTTTATCATATTTGACATTTTGCATTCAATTTTCATCAAGTATGCAATTTTAGGTATTTTAAACTAAATTTTAGAGAGAAATAGTCAAAAATATACGTTTTTGGTTCCCGAAAAATTTCCGTACCGCCAACAGGAAAGCCATAAAGGCTCCTTCAAAATGATTGCATAACTTCGATACATGAAGGGGTTTTTGAAAAACAAAAGTTGATTTCAATAGCTCTCAACTAATTATTAAGCATGGACTAACACAGATTTTTGATGCTTGCATTTTTGCGAGGTTTTCAGACCTTTGAAAGTTCGAGGTAGCCCAAAATTGACATTTTTGATAAGAAATGGACGGAATGAAATAATATGTTGATGTTTTTATGCCAATTTGGGATAACTTTTCGCAAGATCTGCCTCATTGGGTTTATTTTTTTGAAATCGCATGCATAGTATTTGATAACCCAGGCCATTCTTAACCCAGTAGGGTGTCAAAACTGTTTTCCGTTAAAAAGTATCCCTTTATCTAAAATGACAGAAAATGAACGAGAACAGCTTATCTTTCAATCTGCTAGATATATCGATAACACTTTAGTTCATTCAAATCGGACGTACGTTTCGAAAGATAAGTTCATTTGATTTCTGAAAACATCCAAAATCTCAGATAGAGTCGAATGTTAAGCAAAACATGTCGACATATAACCTCTTCTTTAAGGATTTCTTTCAAATTTGAACTGAAGATAGCCAGTGGTGAATAAAGCCTTACTAAGCATTTGGAACCACTTGTTTGCATACTCAGCGAAAGTTGAAGGGGTATTTTATCATATTTGACATTTTGCATTCAATTCTCATGAAGTATGCAATTTTAGGTATTTTAAACTAAATTTTAGAGAGAAGTAGTCCAAAATATACGTTTTTGATTCCCGAAAAATTTCCATACCACCAACAGGAAAGCCACAAAAGCTCCTTCAAAATGATTGCATAACTTCGATATATGAAGGGGTTTTTTAAAAACAAAAGTCGATTTCAATAGCTCTCAACTAACTATTAAGCATGGACCAACACAGATTTTTGATGCTTGCATTTTTGCCAGGTTTTCAGACCTTTGAAAGTTCGAGGTAGGCCAAAATAGACATTTTTGATAAGAAATGGACAGAATGAAATAATATGTTGATGTTTTTATGCCAATTTGGGATAACGTTTCGCAAGATCTGCCTAATTGCGTTAATTTTTTTGAAATCGCATGCATAGTTTTTGATAACCCAGGTCATTCTTAACCCAGTTGGGTGTCAAAACTGTCTTCCGTTAAAAAGTAACCGTTTATCTAAAATGACA
Organism: Bactericera cockerelli; assembly: GCA_024516035.1. Lineage (NCBI taxonomy): Eukaryota > Metazoa > Arthropoda > Insecta > Hemiptera > Triozidae > Bactericera > Bactericera cockerelli. Next base: position 15,404,541 of record CM044961.1, read on the forward strand.
GAAAATGTACGAGAACAGCTTATCTTACAATCTACTAGATCTATCGATAGCACTTTAGTTCATTCAAATCGGACGTACGGTTCGAAAGATAAGTTCATTCGATTTCTGAAAACATCCAAAATCCCAAAAAGATGAATATTGAAAGTATGAATAAACAGGGTACGACAGTTGTCAATCTCATCATCCACACCCCAAATAAAATTAAGGATAGTGAACTTCACATTTCGGTTTTGCGGTAAACTAGGAATTTATTTGCAAACACCGAATACAATATGGTACTAATGGAACGAACCGATATTTTACAATCTCAAAACTGAAGGTTGATTCTTCAACTTAATCTAATTTTAAAGGGTGGTCTAGAAAAATCTTGACGCATGTTAATGGTAGGACATATATACACACATTTCCACAAATAATCAAGAAGCATTTCATCGGGTATCTCTTCGTTTCGTGGTACAAGATATAACTGTTCACGAGATATGGTTAGAGGTCAGGCGCACGGTTTCTATTACCAAGAAGCTCATACAAAGTTAATAAATTTAAAATTGGACCATCTACAATACGTTTTTTTTTTTTTTTTTTTTTTTTTGTCAATAAATAAATATAAATATCCTTCAAAAAAAAAATCTACAATACGTCCCCTACATGTTTGTATGTATGCAAAATTTCATTGACATTCGTTCGGTAGTTTCTGAGATTTTAGGTGTTGGGTCAAAAAGAACGCCCCGGAAAATATTCCCTTCAAACAAGTATAAACAATTTTGAATACTAGTTCTATTGTTTCTGCGAGGGTTCGAACCCGGGACCTTCCGCATGCCAAGCGAGTTCTTAATCACTGAGATATTCGTGCGTCCATATTATGTCGAAATAATTTTAAGATAAAAAATATTTGCCTTTTTTTTAACTTAATTATTTATTTTCAGATGGCCGTTTCGCCAGTTATGGCATCGTCAGTGAACTAAAGACTAGATTTAAAACTAATCATAGAGGGGACTTATTAGCTAACTATAATAAAATAAGAAGTTGTAAAGTCGAGGAACAGGATAATTTCCTCCATTCTCCCTTTAATTTTAATTCTAACCGTCTGAATTTAATAAAACATACCTTTTTTACTTTCCTTATCCTACATATAAAAAGGAAAGTAATGGAATCCCAAAAATTTGCCAGCCTCCATGGCGTAACGGTTGTGACTACTGCCCGTAGTCCCAAGTTCAATTCCCGGTTGAAGCAGACTTTTCGCACTGACTATTCCGGCCCTAGTGGGTAGCTGGTACAATTCCTAACGAATGGAGGGTAAAACCCCCATCCTGACTATCTGAAGTCGGCAAACGTACAGGATAATTTCCTCCATTCTCCCTTTGTTTTTATTTCTAACGGTCTGAATAAAACACACCCTTTTTTCATTTATATGAGTTGCATCTGTACTTTGCCTTTGGAGCGTGGTAGGTAGGTATGTCGTATGCCCCTTTGATAATAAAGCCATAAAACACAAGAGATCTGCACTTTAAAAACTAAACCAAAATTGATCCTTCATTATTAACAACTTTGACCTTCCCACAGACCCTCCACAGAAGAAGGGAAAATACTGCTATACCTACATCTTAGTCCTTGGGTTGTGGGCTCCAGATTGTTGAATGCTATAATAATTCAGAAAGCAATAGGCAATGTTGGTATCATCAAATCAGTTTAACAGAGAGAGAATAAAATACACTGCCATTTATGGACACAATACTTTCTCGTGAATGGTTGTGGCATTCCCCGTGAAAATTTCGGTTTTTTTTTTTAAATAACAGAGCTTAATCATAATTTTTTTTAAAAAAATAAAATCAAATTGCATTATTTAAAACGCTGATACGCATATACATACAAAATTTCATCATAAAATCGGGTGTACCGTTCACGAGATATCTTAATATATAAATGTCAAAGACACTCACTGACCACTGACCACTGACCACTGACTGATCATCGCTCTACAGCCCAAACCGTATGTCCTAGGAAGCTGAAATTTGGTAGGTAGCTTTGTCTTATAGTCTAGATGTGCAATAAGACGGGATTTTTCGAAACTCCCACTACAACACCTGCCATTGGCGAAAAAGGATTTTTTGCTTTCACGGCCATGCCTCGGCCCGCAAAGTGGGCGACAGCCCGCTTGTAATAGTATAAGAAAAAAAAAAAAAAATAAGTGGTCAAGCGCATGGTCTCTATTACCAAGAACCGCAGTTGCGAAGTTCATGAATTTAAAATGGGACCACCTACAGTACGTCTTTTATGTGTGTGCAAAATTTCATAAATATTATCTGTTTAGTAGTGTCTGAGATTTGCGAGTTATAGGGAATGTATTTAACAGACCGACAGACAGACACAAAACTAAAGTTGCTCAGGAGGTCCAGAAATATGAAAAAATGACATTGGAGCAAAAAATATATTTTACAATACTTCCGATTTCTAATGTTACACATTGCTTGGAAGTAATAAGAAGTTATAAAGTCGGCAAACTGTACAATATAATTTCCTCCATTCTCAATTTTTTTTATTTCTAACGGTCTGAATTTATTAAAACAGACCCTTTTTATTTATATGACTTGCATCTGTACTTTGCCTGTAGAGCGTGGTAGGTAGGTCGTATGCCCCTTTGGTAATGAAGCCATAAAATACAAGAGATCTACACTTTTAAACCGAAACCAAATTTGATCCTTTATTATGTATTATCAACTATGACCTTCCCACAGACCCTCCACAGAAGTAGCGAAAATACTGCTATATGTATACTATTTTCGGGACTCCGTTGTGGCCGCTTGCCATATGTATACATAAATTTGAAGAGAATCGGTTGAGAACATGGTATTATAGTAAGTTTACTTAGATAGAACAAAAATATATACAGTAATATACAATGAAATTATAAAGAAAAACAAAAGGATTGAGCAAAGATACAAGAACAAAAAAAAGAGAATGAAGTTTAAAAACAGAGCGCGCGATTAGCTCAGTGGTTAAGCACTCGCTTGCCATGCGGAAGGTCCCGGGTTCGAACCCCCGCGCCGACAAAAATTTGTATTCTTAATTTGGTTACAATTGTTTGTAAGGGATACCTTCCGGTGCGCTCGTGTTGACCCAGCACCTAAATGGGAAGTATTGTGTCACTTCTCGCCCATCAGAGGGGAGGCATACTACGGGATGGACAGGCTACAACACAGACCACAAGCGTCTACAGTAGCTCCTGTTTCATGGCTACGAAATAAAAAAGGCTGTGAAAAACTCATCTTTAAAAAAAAAAAAAAAAAAGTTAATGTCCTACCTAAAGGGCGGAGTTATATATTGCCTGTGGCAATCTCTTCCACCCAACCCTTAGAACATTTGTAAATACAAGTGATTCAGTAAAAAAAAATCTCTGATTCTAGCGATAGTAAAAGTAGAAAAAATTGAATGTCATTCACGAGGAAGTATTGTGTCCATAATTGGCAGTGTATTTTATTCTCTTTCTGTACCGATCTGATCATACCAACATTGCCTATTGCTTTCTGAATTATTATAGCATTCAACAATCTCGAACTCACAACCAAATGACTAATAATAGGTACAAGGTACATAGCAGTATTTTCCCTTCTTCTGTGGAGGGTCTGTGGGAAGGTCATAGTTGTTAACACATAATAAAGGATCAAATTTGGTTTAGGTTTAAAAGTGCAGATCTCTTGTATTGGCCTTCTTATAAAAGGGGATACCTACCACGAAATTTATCGGAAGTAATAGTAGGACCTGACTCATCTAACCAAACTTATCGCACATAAAGTTTCGTTCCATTAAGTAGATAATGCCTTGATTTAATCATTTCATTTCCCTGCCCGAGCAAAGCTATGTTAAGACAATAATATACTTTTCAATTATTTTTTTTTTTTTAAAAGCGACGTTAAACCTCACTTTTAACTGCATGGTCATATGACGACGGGGGTGTTACCCTCTATTCGCAGGAAACTAAAAAACCGGCTATCCACATAAACCTCACCCAGCCTTTGTTGGGCCGGAATGCCAGCATCACGAAGTCTACACCTCGCTGTACCTTGCTCAACTTCGGTGATCCTACAAGAACCGGTCCCTTCAACGCTGGCTCAAAAATCGTTAATGTTCGGTTAAGTACTATTTTTTCTTTTGCGTGTTCTGCTAAGTATCAAACGCGAAAATGGTTCGTCTAAGTATTGCTGAGTGTGGAAATTTTAGAGACCGGCACTGGTCGCTTCGCGCTCGGGAATTAGCAGAACGTTAGAATTTTTCAATTATTTTTGAAATGGTTGAGAATTGTAAAAAAAAACCGAGAGGTGTGTATCTCTTAAATTGAAATTGCTAGCAATTGATATAAACCTTATTCAAATCGGACAAACTTTTCTTATGTTCGGCTAAGTCGCAACGCAAAAATGGTTCGGCTAAGTATTGCTGCGTGAGGATGTGTGTGTGTGTGGATGTGTGTGTGTGTGTGGGTGGGTGTGTGTGTGTGCGTTGTGTGTGTTTGATGGGCTGGCGAAGCGGCGGGTGTAACCCGCTAGTATCTATAAAAGAAAGCTGTCTGTATGTGTGTATGTATGTATGTGTGTGTGTATGTATGTATGTGTGTATGTATGTTCTTTATACAAATCCACACCGTTTGACCGAGAAACCTGAAATTTTGCACATAGGTCCGCTTGGATCAGGAAATTCTTCTAGGCTAGATTATATCTCCCTGAGGTTAAGCTACAATGAGTAAGGATAAAAATAGATGGGTGACGCAAAAAAAAATTCACGTTTTTTGACATAAATCACATTTTTTCTCGAAATTTGTCGCGACGACCTATCAACTCAAAGCGAGAAAGTTTTAGGCAAGGGTTTGAGCTTTCCATTGACATAATATCGATCGCGAATTTCTGATGAGCCGTTCTTGAGCTACGCTGGGTAAGGTAAAAAAATGGATGGGTAACATGTAAAATATTCACGTTTTTTGACCTAAATGACATTTTTTCTCGAAATTTGAAGTGACAACCTATCAAATCAGAGCGAGAAACTTTTAGGCAAGGGTTTAGGCTTTCATTTGACATATTGATCGCGAAATTCTGATGAGCCATTCTTGAGCTACGCCGGGGAAGACCAGAAAATAAATGGGCGACAAAAAATATTCAGGTTTTTTTCCAAACCTAAATGACATTTGGTGTGTGTGTGTGTGTGTGTGTGTGTGGTGTGTGTGTATGGTGTGTGGTGTGTGTGTGTGTGGTGTGTGTATGTTGTGTGGTGTGTGTGTGTGTGGTGTGTGTGTGTGTGGTGTGTGTGTATGTGGTGTGTGTGTATGGTGTGTGGTGTGTGTGTGTGTGTGTGTGTGGTGTGTGTGTATGTGGTGTGTGTGTATGTGGTGTGTGTGTATGTGGTGTGTGTGTGTGTGTGTGTGTGTGTGTGTGTGTGGTGTGTGTGTGTGTGTGTGTGTGGGTGTGATGTGTGGGTGTGTGTGATGTGTGGGTGTGTGCGTGTGTGTGGGTGTGTGTGGATGTGGGTGTGTGTGGGGTGTGGGTGTGTGTGGGTGGGTGTGTGTGTGCGTTGTGTGTGTTTGATGGGCTGGCGAAGCGGCGGGTGTAACCCGCTAGTTATTATTAAAATTTAAATACAATTTTTTTGTTGGCTGAGGAGTTAGAACCTGGGACCTTCCCCACCGCAAGCGCGTATATCTTAACACGGAGCTTATAATAACATTGCCTTATAACAATATGTAGTGAGCTCAGTAGCTCGATAAGGCGGTGGACTCGTAACCTGGAGGTCGAGGGTTCGAGACCCAAATCTCAGTAAGGCAAGTATTGTGAAGTCACTACTATAAGAACAGAAATCGTCGACGGCACGTTGAAAACACCTGCAATGGAGAAGATTTGACCCTATCAACCTTAAGGGTCAGAGACAGCGCACTATTGGCTTAACTAGGGCAAAAATTGACTTAAATTGTAGTTTTCCATCGTGCATGTGTACCTAAAACATCGGGGAAAAACAAGAATTTTAATAAATCAGGAATCAAGAACAGATTTTTTTGTCTTTTCTCTCTTTCTCCTTTTAGTCCGTCTGTTTTCTCTTTCCCCTCTTCCTTTACTCTCTTTCTCTTTCTGTCTTTCCTTTTTTCCCTCTCTTCCTCCCTCTCCTTTTATTCCTTTGCCTCTCTCTCTCCTCCTATCCACCCCTTTCATTATTTTTTCTCCACGAGTTCTTTATACTTTCTACTCTACTATTATTGTATTTACAAATTCCCCTGAGGCAATGCGGCATCCGTCTCTCTCTCTTTCTCTCTCTCTCTCTCTCTCTCTCTCTCTCTCTCTCTCTCTCTCTCTCTCTCTTTTTTCTTTCTCTTTTTTTTTTCTTTCTCTTCCTCTTTCTCCTTCTCTTTTCTCATTTCTCTTTCTTTCTCTTTCTCTTTCTCTTTCTCTTTTCCTCTTTCTCTTTCTCTTTCTCTTTCTCTTTCTCTTTCTCTTTCTCTTTCTCTTTCTCTTTCTCTTTCTCTTTCTCTTTCTCTTTCTCTTTCTCTTTCTCTTTCTCTTTCTCTTTCCTCTTTCTCTTTCTCTTTCTCTTTCTCTTACAAAAACAAACATCCACACTATTTTTCTCTTTCTTACATGCTGATGTATGGCATTCACCATTAATTAAAATAGGTAAAACTGATATTTTACTTCAAACGAAAGTCAATATTTAATGCATCAAGATTTCGTTTTTTAGCTCCGTTTGAGAACACTATGATGGGTTATCTAGAATCTCTTGTATAATAATGTGTATATACTGTATATGTTATTAAAAGTACCTAACATACATAATTCAGTTCACTAATATAGCCCGAGTTAGAGGATAGTGTCCACTTAGCTTAAATCCAATCCTGTTTTATAATTCGGCCCTACATCGTATGAAATTTGGTTCTCAGAGGTACGCAACTTTTTTTGGCTTAGTTGATGGCTTCATCAGAACTGTTAAAATTTCAAGACAGATCTTTTCGGTTTATCTTGTTTTTTCCCCTGTTTTCCCCTCTTTCTTTCCTCTTTTTTTTTCTTGACTATAATAGAACATAATGTTATAAAACATATTTATAATATAAACTATTGTTTTATGTTATAAAATGTTATATTATACTATACTATGACTGTATATTGTAAAAAATAGAATAAATGTTAAAGGAATTAATACCTATCTACAATTGTCAAAAAAAAGCAATACTTTCTATACCTTATAGGTAAGAAAGTAAAAACAGAAACAGATAAACTCGAAAACAAAACAATAGGAAGTAAATTGGAGAACATGAAAAAAAATTATTGTGAACTTGAGAATTATTTAACTTTTATGAACTCCATTAGACTCAAAAACTTGGAATTCAGAAGAACACCTGAAATTTCGAAAGTAGATTATTTTTTAAGATTTTTAATTAGGCGAATATACTTGAGTAATTTTTTTTTTTTTTTTCTTTCTAGAATTTTTGAAAATGTGAAGAAAAAACTTCTGGCTGTTAACAATAAGTTCAAGAAAATAAATAAATAAGAAAAACATGTTTTTATTTGATTTTGTAACTTGAGTAATTTTCAAATACTGGGTTTGTCTGAAGCAATAGAGGAGGAAGAAATCAGCAGAACACTCAAATGCATGGTCATATCAAGATGGGCGTGGCGACGAGGTTTTCCCATTATTCCACGGGCGTGAGAAAAACCCCCGCCACTGATAGGGCGCATCTATGTCCCCAAAAATTCTAAATCTTTTAATTAATAATTATTTCCGTACCTATGTATAAGGTATATGGTATAAGTAGTGCTTTATTTAGACTCAAGTACAAAACAGGGAGTTCCTATTATGCCAACCAAAACAGGCGACCCAAGATCGAAGAGCAACCAAGCAGAGAGGATCAGTTTGACAATCCAGAAGGGCAATGCTGCGAGTGTGTTGGCAGCATTGCCCTTCTGGATTGTTTTATTTATAAATAAATACTAATAAATGAAAATATATGATAAAGCAGGCAGTGATTTAAAAAAAAAATAGACACTGTTTATGTGTTTATGGCATAAAATACACTTCAATATTAATTTATTGGATTAAAAAAAGTTTAACAACTATGATTATGAGCTGTTCTCTTTCGGAAGTTGTCATCCTACTATCCAAGTATAGGGCTGAATAATAATAATATTCTTTAGTGGAAGGTAATCACCACCAGGCGAGGTCAATGCTCAATTGCTCAAAGCATTTTCTACCACCTAACCCTCAGAGTCTTATTATTGTGTTGTCATAAACTCAAATTAATGAGGAAAAGTTCATGCACTGGGTGGGATTTGAACCAACGGATCCCTACGCTAACTGGATTACCAGACTAGCGCGTTGACCACTTGACTACCAGTGCACGGTCCAGTGTCCCTTTTTCGAGCAGTTCTTTTGGTGTCATTCATTATGTTGACCACTCGACCAAATGCACGTTAGGCCTATTTTGAACTTGCAAAAACTACGAATTTCCGGAAAATTTGAATAAAACTGATCGGGTTTTGTGGTAATTGTGAAAATATTACAAGGAAAAAGAACATAGTTAGAAGACCAATTAAAAATCACAATTAATATCATAGTAAATCCTATTATAATAATAAAGGTTTAAAAATTAGGTAAATCTCAAAAATTAATCGAAGGAAAATAATAATATGATTGCTCTTAGATGCCTCTTAGTTTTCATGCGTCATTAATTTTTCCTAAATTACATTCTCAGGAGCCTGCACACAAAATTCTCCTAATTGGTCTTGAAAATGAGAAAGGTTAGAGTTTTCAAAAGCTTTCATATCATGTGGAAAAAACCTCAAAGTATTTATAATTCCTCTTTCTGGGAACAATACACTTTCTGGGTAAAACATGTGTGGATTCGGGACTTCTTTTAGTTTTACTAGTGTCATAAGAATTATTATTATTTTGTTTGACTACATTTCACGTCATTCTCAGCTATAGTGTAATTTCACGAAAGAGGTTTTACCCACCATTAAACTGAAAAAAAAACTACCGATATACTCCTCTAAACCTCACCCAGCCTGAGTGTTCATAATAACACTCTTTAGTGGAAGATAACCACCAGGCAAGGTTAATGCTCAAAGCATTTTGTACCACCTAACCCTCAGAGACTTATTATTATTATTCGGTCACAAACTCAAATTAATGAGGAAAAATTCATGCACTGGGTGGTATTCGAACTAACGAATCCCTACGCTACTGGATTAGCAAACTAGCGCGTTAATCACTTGGCTAATACCAGTACATCATCATGGATGTAGCTTGCTTCACTTCATCATTACTGACGAATTCCAAGCGACATCTTTGATAAAAATATTTTCATTTCAAATCAATCTAACGATTCTTGCGGCCTCCATCGATCAAATTTCCCGCAAGTTCTTGTTGCAGAACTCTCGCTCTCCAAATCGCCAAAGAGCAGTTTTAACCGTCACACAACGCACTCTGATTGGATAATTTCTTTCAAAAATTGACCGATCAGAGTGCGTTGTGTGACGGTTGAAAGGGAGATTCGGGAATTGTGAGAGTGAGAGAGCTTTGTGGAACGAGGGCCAGGTCTCGTTCTATCACTAAAGTTAAGCAGCGTCCAGTGAGTTTATGGCTTGGATGGGTGACCATTCAAATTCGAACCGTCGCGCGTCGCTTCGCGACGCGACGGTTGTCGTGATGTTGGCTATTTTCGACTCAACCCAGGCTGGGTGAGGTTAATGTGGGCGGCCAGTTTTGGAGTTTCTAGCGAATGGAGGGTAAACCCCGGCTGGAATGGCCTAGAATAACTAGGTATTAAGAGATGTTAAGCAAAAAAGAAACAATGATTTTTGGAGATTGCGCACACGGAATACAACACAGTTTCTAGCGCGTCGCTCGGCGGATCAATCAAGTAAATCCTCGTGAAGGATGTAGAAACAAAGTTCAATTTTGGTGTGCAAAATTAAAATTCATGATTCTTCTAGTCACAATAACCTTCCGATACTCACAATAACCTCATCCGTCCCATGATGGGTGAGGTTATTGTGAGTATCAGAAAAAGTTCACAACCGATTAGGATTAGAGGGTAAAAGTTTCACTTTGGCCGAGTATTGTAGAGCACCAGGCTTGCACGCACCGTAACCTGGGTTCGAATCATAGATGGGTAAAAAAAAATACTCTGTACTTTGGATGACCGGGGAAGAATGAGAAGTTATACTTGTATAAGTAACGACCAGTTTTATCAGTTAGCATCATCCTGTTCGATGAATGCCAAACTCCATATTTTCATGTCATTACCAGGGTATGTATAATGAAAATGATGTTCCTACTTTGACTTTAATTTTAGTATTTCTATTTAAATACGACTGAGGACATTATTAGCATAGTAATATTACTAATAGGTTAAAAAGACTCCATAAAAAAACATTTAATGTGTACCTACCAGTGTTTCTTGTCGAGAGTCACATAATAATTTTCATTCCAATTATTGGCACTTGATAAACTAAATGTTCACTGAACTGGGCCAATGCCCCTACAACTACAACACAAAAATCCTTTCATTTCAATAAGGTTATCATTCATTACAATAATATCTTAGGAATAGTATTGGGTAACTACTTCACAACTTAACACAAATTCACTTACAAAAATAAGTATTTCAAACTATTTTTTTAATTATTTATTTTACAAGCATAATATAATTATGGATTCCACCACCCTTATAATATGTTGAAAATGGTTATTTTATTGTGTACGTATAAGGTTCTAAGCCAAGCCATTTAAAACCAGTCATGTCAATATAAGGATCAGTACTAAATCATTTATTTAAAACAGTGTTTTACATGTAGCAAAATATACATAAATGTGTAACTGTGAAACTATTAGATATTATAATAAATACATATATTGTAAGGATTAATATCTCCTATTTATGCACAAAAACTCTAAGTAAATACAGTAAATTATAATATTTCGGCGAAAAAACTGGAATATATAATAATATGATGTGTTCGAGAAATCATAATTCAATTTTCAAGAAGATCGCGGAAAATGTAAAAATAAAATTAAATTTCGTAAGCATCCGTACGCGAGGAGGTAGCTTCGACGCGAAAGCTCAGACTGAGGGGTGAGAAGGTCCTGAGGGAAAGCAGAATGTCGAGAAAATTGTAAATAAAGGAGTGAAGGATTTAAATGAGCCCACTCCTTTACCTGAAGCACCCAACTTTGGTTTTTCACCTCCCCATTTCAATAAAAAAAGTAATTAGGACATTAAAGTAGTCACCGTGGCAGAGTGAGTTAGCGCACTATAGGCATTGCACGCATGGTGACCTGGGTTCGATCCCCAGCGGGACAGGAATTTTTCTAATCTGTACTTGGATGTTCGGGGTCCACTCATACCTCGTGAGGAAAAATGAGTAGTTACTTGTATGAGTAATTGAGTAACGACCATCAGAGTAAAAAGAAATTAATGTAATAGAATAATTTGAAATGTGAACTAGGCTCTTAGCGCTATCCACAAAAATTGTGAAGAGGGATTGTGCTTCACCACAAAAAAAAATCATAAATTAATTTGGACATTAAAGTTCATCTGATCCAAGGTTGTATTTAATACGGTGAAAATCGATCAAATGAATGTTTCTGGTATGCCAGCGTCGATAAAGCGTTGAATAGGCCGGTTTCCGTTGCAACACCAAAGTAAAGCAACATCCAGTCAGGAAAAGACTTTGTGATACTGACTCGCTATTTCCAGCCCAACCCAGGCTGAGTGTGTTTTGTGAGTTTCCAGCGAATGGAAAGAGAGGTACGGTAAAAAAGACAATATTCTCGGTCATTTTTATTCAAGGGTAGGTATGTATAATATGTATTTATTACAAAACTTTTAAAATAAATAAATATAAAAAAAACTACTTTATCGCACAGGAGAGTAAGTAGTACAGTATTCTTTTACGTATATTTATGTACAATGTACATACAGGTAAGTTTGTACCTTATACTTTTGTAGGTATTTGAATGAATGACGTTTTTGTACGAACTACCGGTATTTTTTTTCTTTGTTTGTTTTATCGGTACATGAAATAAACAGTATTTCAGAGATCTAGACGAAGGTTCGACAGGTTCTACATAGGAAAGACCTTGTGATTTATTGCATAAAACCTCTACAGTATGAGAGAAAAGCTTTACACCTCAGTGAAAAACCTCTACAGTGTGAGAGAAAAGCTTTACACCGCAGTAAAAAACCCTACAGTATGAGAGAAAAGCTTTACACCTCAGTAAAAAACCCTACAGTATGAGAGAAAAGCTTTACATCTCAGTATAAAACCTATACAGTATGAGAGAAAAGCTTTATACCGCAGTATAAAACCTCTGCAGTATGAGAGAAAAGTTTTACACCTCAGTATAAAACCTCTACAGTATGAGAGAAAAGCTTTACACCTCGGTATAAAACTTCTACAGTGTGAGAGAAAAGCTTTACACCGCAGTATAAAACCTCTGCAGTATGAGAGAAAAGTTTTACACCTCAGTATAAAACCTCTACAGTATGAGAGAAAAGCTTTACACCTCAGTATAAAACCTCTGCAGTAAGAGAGAAAAGTTTTACACCTCAGTACAAAAACTTCTACAGTATGAGAGAAAAGCTTTACACCTCAGTATAAAACCTCTACAGTATGAGAGAAAAGCTTTACACCGCATTATAAAACCTCTACAGTGTGAGAGAAAAGCTACACACCTCAGTATAAAACCTCTACAGTGTGAGAGAAAAGCTTTACACCTCAGTATAAAACCTCTACAGTGTGAGAGAAAAGCTTTACACCGCAGTATAAAACCTCTGCAGTATGAGAGAAAAGTTTTACACCTCAGTATAAAACCTCTACAGTATGAGAGAAAAGCTTTACACCTCAGTATAAAACCTCTACAGTATGAGAGAAAAGCTTTACACCTCAGTATAAAACCTCTACAGTATGAGAGAAAAGCTCTACACCTCAGTATAAAAACCTCTACAGTGTGAGAGAAAAGCTTTACACCGCAGTATAAAACCTCTGCAGTATGAGAGAAAAGTTTTACACCTCAGTATAAAACCTCTGCAGTATGAGAGAAAAGCTTTACACCTCAGTATAAAACCTCTGCAGTATGAGAGAAAAGCTTTACACCTCAGTATAAAACCTCTACAGTATGAGAGAAAAGCTTTACACCTCAGTATAAAACCTCTACAGTGTGAGAGAAAAGCTACACACCTCAGTATAAAACCTCTACATATATCTCCCTTGCCTTTATCCCATATTAGCTTATGTTGCTTTTGGGGTCGGCATTGTTCAACCTCATGGTTGAGGTTGGTAAGGTGGAGCACGTTTTTTATGGCTGGATGCCCTTCCTAACGCCTACGATTCTATTTGGTTTTAACGTCCTGATCTGGACGGGGGTGTTACCCTCCATTCGCTGGGAATCGTACCAGCTACCCACATTAACCTCACCCAGCCTGGGTAGGGCCGGAAATGCCAGACTCACGTGTTTGGATGGAACAGAATTTTCTTCGAAAAGTCTGCTCCAGCCGGGAGTTGAACTCGGGAACTCTGGACTACGGGCAGTAGTCACAACCGTTACGCCACGGAGGCTACAGTGTGAGAGAAAAGCTACACACCTCAGTATAAAACCTCTACAGTGTGAGAGAAAAGCTTTACACCTCAGTATAAAACCTCTACAGTGTGAGAGAAAAGCTTTACACCTCAGTATAACCTCTGATGGGTGAGAAGTGACACAATAGTTCCCATTTAGGTGCTGGGTCAACACAAGCACATCGGAAGGTATCCCTTACAAACAACTGTAACCAATTTTTTAATACAAAATTTTTGGGACCTTCCGCATGGCAAGCTAGTGCTTAACCACTGAGCTATACATATAATTTATAATTATTACTATAACATTATAATTTATATTTATTTCGTTAATTTAGACCTCATTGCACTATTATAACACAAATAACACATATTTGCATACTCATGTAAAACGGTTGAAAATGAACGATACAATAAACACGGCACAACCTCTCTAGGTAAATAAGAAATTTGCATGAGGAAAACTCTGATTGAGCGGTTTCTAATGAGTGTTGATTTTTCCACCCGGCTTATCACCGGGTCTGTAGCCAGTCTGTTGAGACGTGTGCAGTCGTCTGCATGTTTTCAATTCAGCACAAATAATATTTATACAGGGTTTGAACTGTACATCTGTCCCATTGGATTTCACATGTATTATTGTTCTAAGTAGAGCTATCAATCTATCAAGGGTTGAAATTTCCACCATTAAAAAAGTAAAATATACACAAAATATGTACCTAGACACCGCATTCGACATTTGTCAATTTCTGACATCTTTTGACAAACTTGAAGTTTCTTCAAAAAGAATTCGAACCCACAGCTTCTGAACTGTAGGCCATAGAAGCTAAAAATTAATTCTCTTTTTTTTTAAACTATTTACATCTAAAATACTATGGGACAACTAGAAGTTAAAACTTAGACCCTGTATAGAGCAAATTTTTTGAACCTAGACTGAGTTCATTGACTGCAAGGTGTTAATATCACTAGCTCAATCCCAGCACTCCTACACCGCAATGTTTTCGACTGTGGCTGGCGTCTCTATTGGAAATTGTCAAAATAAATTCTCTGCACTAGTAGACACAGTGCTTGAGTGGAGTAACGGACTAGACTTGCCCTCACGGTGACAGTGGTACGAACCCTGGCTAGGGAAAGAATATTCTACTCATCTTAATATATAAATGTCAAAGTCACTGACTGACTGATCATCACTGTTTCTCCGAACTGGTAAGTCCTAGGAAGCTGAAATTTGGTAGGTAGCTTTGTCTTATAGTCTAGATGTGCAATAAGACGGGATTTTTCGAAATTCCCACTACAACACCTGCCATTGGCGAAAAAGGAATTTTTGCTTTCACGGCCATGCCTCGCCCCGCAAAGCGGGCGACAGCCCGCTAGTTGGATATAAGAGAACTCAAGGGAGCTGGATATAAGAGAACTCAAGGGACTGGATTTTTTTAAATTATAATAGGAATATCCAGGTTTGTCTTTCATGAGAGGTAAATTTGACCTGATTGAGAATTTGTTCTCATATATCCAGGTTAGCTACGAGCAAGCAATACTTTGGAAAATGATCCTATTATGAGTCTCTTGATGTTAAGCAACCCACTAAAGTTTTGCTTTAATAATAATAATAATAATAATAAAATACATACATTCTTTGCAATGGCTCTCAACCATTTAAATGGGTTTATTCATGATCTCTTTGAAACTAATACACACACGAACATTTAGATTTTCAGTTTTTAGGTTTTCAGTATCCAAAAAGGGTTAATTTCCTCAGATTAATGAAATTGATATTTATTACCGAAAAGGAGTTCCTTTTAAAATTAACGAAGAACATTAAAAAACAAAACTGAACACTATTGAATACCTAAATAGATTGGTTATTTAGGTATTCACATAATAGATAGGATTAAAAGTCCCTTCATTCAATTGATTCAGTCATTAATGCAAAATACAAGTCATTTTCAAAGCTTTAGGAGCTTAGATGTAACAAAATTATATGATTTGTCCAAAAGGCAAAAGGTTTCCAGTAATGTACTACTACCCTCATACTTTGCATTCGTATAATTGTATTTCCCACTCAGCTGTTGGTCTTTGATTGCATATAGATAAGCCAGTTACAAAGCTTGTACGACCTAATGAACAGAGCCATCATAAAAGGCCTGTCATATGTAATGAATCCCGCATAGAACCCAAAATGTGCTGACCGGTAACATCTCTGTATTGCGAATTGTACCATCTTTCTGTAGGACGCTGTTCGCCCATACCAATCGGTATGGAAGAACAATGTCCTCTTGAATTCGCAGTTTGCTTGATTGATGGAATCGCTGAATCTAATGAAATCAACCATTTGCTGCAGTATGAGGATGAGATTAGAGATGGAGGCGATTTTGACTTCTGAGACGGCGAATAACTCAAGGTCCAACGCGAAGAGTAGAATGAACGAGAAACAGCCTGTAATCAAGGTCGGTTTGAAAAAGTTCTGAACCTGTGGAAAATACACGAGTTTGAAATGGGTATTAAATTTAGTTATTTAGTAGTTACTTATAAAAAAAGAAAATGAGTATAACAGTTTCCTACTTGACAGCAGACAACTGAGAATCTATGGTCTATGCTGTGTCCCACCCATCTGAAACTACAGGATCCTCCGATGGGCAAGAAGGGAATATCTGAGAAAGCTATATCAGAAGAAATGTTTAGAGGTAGAAGGTCAACTTTTTTAGTGACGAAGTTAATTAAATTAGGTATCTACCTATTGTTTTTATAAATTATTCTTTCTTTATTTTTTTATTTTTGCAAAGTTTTTTTTTAATCTTGGGATCTTTTTTTTTAGTTGTGTAACTAAACTAAAAATGAAATAATATCCTAAAAACAAAACACAAAACTCACCTTCTCCTTGAAGTGCAGTAGAAACTGATGGTACTGAATGATCTGCTTCAGGAGAAACTCATCATAGACGTGGCTGGGTACAGTTTCTAAATCCTTCCAACTTTCAATTCTATTTTTTGAAACACTTCGATGAAATGACTTTAAGTAGGACTGATTCATGGACTTTGGTTCCATGCTAGACAGGATTCGTACAATAATTTCCATGATGTTCTCATGTAAAATAGTCTCATTTTTATCCGTCATAGGCTTTACCTTGTGTCTGTAAACTACATCATTTGTTAAAACAAGATGTGTAAAGTACTCGCCCGTGATGATATTTGTGTAGAACTTGCGATTACCTCTGGTGTCAAGCTCCACCTTACGTATGAGTTTCATTCGGTTCAACAGCATTTCGAACTGACCTGGAATGAGATCATTTTTGGCGTACACTTTTGTCAACAGAGGTTTTATTTTAACTCTTAATACCTATTCGGATTACTTCTAAGTACTCAAGACGTATGCGATAGAAGCTTCATCCACTGAACAACTTAAAACTATTCATAACAACGTCATCAAGTTTGAGGCGAAACAGAAAAAAATCAGAGCACGGCATATTAAACATGGATTATATTATCATTGATTCTACTTTGTTCTTTTGAAAAGTGTTTGTCTCTTTGAATTGAAAAATAAATCATGGTAATCATGAGACAAGAACTTCTAATTCTTCTTTTAGTATAATCTCACCATCTTGTAAAGTTCGGGGATGTTTCCTTGATAGTAAATTTAGGAACAGATTGTCTACTAAATTTATAAAACTATCAACAACGTTTGAATAGGTACTTTTCGAATTTAAAACTTGTTTAATGATTATGGTGACTTCTTCATTGAAACTGTACAAAAGCATCATTCAAGTAGATTTTTTTTTTCTAACCTAAGCAAGGATTTTTTTTATGTATAATAATCTTAAGAATATTAAATGTATGTACAAAATGTCTGTTTAAATTTGAAAATAAACAAGACCTTGTTTAGACTGCTGGAATAAAGGGACTTTTTAGTCTCACCTCGGCAGTCTAAACAAGGTAAAATTTCTATTCTATTCTAGATTAGAGCACGGAAGAAGTTGGATACCTCGAAGGTGGATAGAAAACATTGCCAAGAGCGGAGTGGCCAATATGCTGCATAGAACAGAGTATGTTCCCAAGGCCACGAGTGCCAGCAAGTAGACAGTGTAATGTGGTTGTACGGAGAGGTCAACTCTGAGGCTTGACGGGATGTAGATGTTGGCAGGGATGCGGCGTAGTGGGTAACTATAGTGGTACAGGGCTCCCTTTCTCAGGATCCGCTCTTCCGAAGACACGAAGACTACTTCGAAAATGGCGCAGAAAAAAGCTGGAGAAAGAAGTTGGTTATACAATTATACATACTCGTAAAATAAATAAAAAAAAACAGATAGTTTTCAGTATTGAAAGTTTTACAATGTAAACTCATAGATTGAAAAATTGATAGTAACTATTTTACTATGTAAATAACAGGTTCTTGAAACAAATTTCTTCAGAAATTCAATATAATATTATGAAATATTAGGATACATAATATATTTTCAATACCAATCATGGTTTTCATGTGCTTCAAATACAATGTCTTTTTGAATCCCCGAAAGATTGAACTCTATAAAACTTACCAAGGGCACAGGAAGCGATGAATCTCCAATAAAAGCGAACTTCAGTGCGAACACACTTCTTCACAATTCTTGGGTCAGCAGTTGAGAACTTGGTTTTCATTTCATTTATCAGTTGGATCAGCTCAAACCGGTTTCGTCTGACGATGTATACTCCTATTGCAATGTTCATTAACGAGATATCCTCCTGCTGAAAATAGAAATTTTCAACTATTAATCAAAATTTGGTTACAGTTTTTTGTAAGGGATACCTTCCGGTGTGCTCGTGTTGTCCTAGCAGACCTAAATGGGAAGGAGATGTATTGTGTCATTTTCACCCATCAGCGGGGAGGCGTGCTATGGTATGGGCTACCTACAACACAGACAACAAGTTTCCACAGTTGTTACTCTTTCATGACTACGAAATAAAAAGGGAAACACTACATCATCATATGCATGATTAGAAGGGAATTAGGAATATCCATTACCAGTCTTTCCAGGAATTCAGTCTTGTCCTTGACAGCCAGCAGGAATGTGCTCAGCAGATGCAGAATCGTACAGGAGACGGCCAGGACAAACAATATTGTTTCAAGGCGCATGCGCAGACGATGGTATTTGCTGATTCTTTCTTTGGTGGTGTATGTCACCAGGAAGTTAAGGGGGGACAAAAACTTGAACGCGTACATGAAACACGGATACGTCATAATATTACGTATGAAGGAATTATTGTCCCATTTTAAAAATTAAAAAATAATATACCTAGTAGTAGTTAGATCAAATTAAAATCTATTAAGTAATTTAGAGAAGAAACAAAAGATAGGTTTTTTAAAGAATTAATCAGCATTATATCTTTCTTGAGCTAACTCCAAAAAGGATTATTTGGTCTGACTTTGGATGACCGGTATTTATATGGTAAACAAGCGGGCTGTCGCCCGCTTTGCGGGCCGAGGCATGGCCGTGAAAGCAAAAAATCCTTTTTCGCCAGTGGCAGGTGTTGTAGTGGGAATTTCAAAAAATCCCGTCTTATTGCACATCTAGACTATAAGACAAAGCTACCTACCAAATTTCAGCTTCCTAGGACTTACGGTTTGGGCTGTAGAGCGATGATCAGTCAGTGGTCAGTCAGTCAGTGACTTTGACATTTATATATTAAGATTATTTGACTTTGAAATGTAATAAAAGAGAGCACAAAATTCATTCGTGCTCATTAAACTATTACATTACATTATTTCTCGGTATTTTCTGATAGGTATTCCTATGTGCTGTGTCCATTATTTAGAACTATTACAAGCAGAACTATTCAAGAAACCATAATTGAAACAATGTCCAAGAAAACAATATTATTATAGGGTGAGTCATTAGTTGATTTAAAAGGACATAGTCAAATATTCTCGAGTACGACTGAAGATTGAGAAGATCTATTTCGGGATCATTTTTATAGATGTAAAGGGAAAATCTAATTCTGACCTTTAGAAGTTAGGCAGTTGAAATTTTATATGTATAATTTATACATATTTTTTTATCAATAAAGTTTGATTTTTTTTTCGTATTAAAATTTCAACGTTGACCTCGAAGTAGCCATGTAAGGATCGCCTGAGAAACTTCTGAATGTCATGAAGTATTAGATCTAGGAGTTTTTAAACTTTTAAAGAATCCTCGAGAAGATTTTATCAATCTCAAGTAGATTGCGAGATATTTGACTATACAATTATGTCCTTTAAATGATTCATCCTGTATTTTTCTTGTAAGTAACTTGCAACCCAACTAAAAATTCTAAAATTATTTTGTGGTAAAATTATACATGCACTGACATAGTAATTGTGTATTTATCGCCAGCTAGACTTAATGTATCCCATTAAATAAATTTCACTCCATCATGGAGTTGATAAGTCATAACTACCTACAGGTATAATGCTCACTCGTAAAGAACAAGGAGGTCCGGGTATGTAGGCGGCACATAACTGATGGCCAGGTCTAGACTCCCATGCTAGGTCCAAGCTAATATAAATGTAAGGTCACGTGAGTAGTTTCTACCAATCGCAGAGCTCCAAAGTGATCACATGCCCTTACATTTACATGAGCTTGGACCTAGCATTGGCTACTCGACCTGGCCATAAGCCTATTGTGCAACCAAAGGTTAAGGTGGGTTTTCCTAGCGACGTTTTTTTTTTCCGCCGCGGGATCCCGTCGGATAGAGAGTGACGTAAAACGCAGCGTTTTATGTTTTCCTGTGAGCGTGTTGACGTCGCGGGAGAACCATTTTGTCTGGAGCTCTCTGGTGTAAACAATGTCCTCCCGCACAAAAAAAAATGTGTTTGGTGGCCAGAATGGCCCATTTCAATTCTGTTCGCAAAAGTGAAGTACATTTAACTGTGGCTGAACTGCTCCGACCGAAGCCAACGGATGAAATGTTTGAAGAAATAGAAAAAGAAGGAGTTTACAACATCCTAATTTTTATACTAATAAAATTCTATCCAAGCGAATTCCTTTTTAAATTGATTTTTCCACTCTTTGTTCGCCATGTTTCACAACATTGGGTGCCCGGACACCAACTAAATTAACATTTAACCATTTTCTACAGAAAAACGGTCACTTGTCATTTGAAAACGAATTAAGTTGAAACGAATCAAGTCAGGAGAGAGAAACCCAAACGAAAAGCACGAATGGTGCGAATTTTGATTAGTGCGCGAATTTTGATTAAGAGCAAACCGAATGGAGAGCAATTTGATTACCATATTGGTGATCGTCGAGCGTCATGACTCCTCCTGAACCACGCTCATGTTTTACTCCTGCGGAAGACGCCCGAGTAAGACGTCCTCCACTTTCTAGGAAAACAGTTGAAGGAGTGATCGTTGTGACCCCGCAGGCTTATTCCGTTCAACGCGACGGAAAAAACTCGTCGCTAGGAAAACCCACCTTTAGGTTATCTGTGCTACCTACACTACTAACTAATGCTAGCGTGATGTCACATTTATTGAGAACCGAACTCATCATCAATGTCGACCCTTGTGCAATGATAATTTGTACCAATTAACATTCTGTCACATGATTCAAATGTTGAGGAATTGTGATGAGGAAGGAGGCGTCTCTTAAAATTTAATGCACTCATTTATAAAATTAGCGGGGCAGTGACGATATTCCTTTCTAATTCAATATACAGGGTCCGCCAAACAAAAAAGAAGCCACTCGAAATATCAGAAGTCTTTCTATTTGAAATAATTAAATTTTCATGCCTTAATGGTACCATTAGCTTTATCAGAGGAGGTGTCAAGGGGTCAGTTTTTTTTACTTGTGTAAAAACTATTCTTTTTTTAGTATAATCTGTGCTGAACAACTGCACTGAGTGTTGTTGTTTATTCTAAATTTAATATACCCTTGAAAACAGGGCCGGACACTTGGACTGCACGCGGGTTTTAGATTTTTAACATTTTTTTAAGTGAATCCGGCCCTATTACTTCCGAGAAATTTCTAATATTAGAAATCGGAAGTATTGTGTTCGTTTTTGTAAAAAAAAATATTTTTTTGCTCCGATTTCAATTTTTTTCATATTTCTGGACGTTTCATAAACTCCTGAGCAAATTTGGTTTTGTGTCTGTCTGTCGGTCCGTCGGTCTGTCGGTCTGTCGGTCTGTCTGTCGGTCTGTCTGTCGGTCTGTCTGTCGGTCTGTTAAAACGATTCCTTGTAACGCGCAAATCTCGGAAACTACTCTACCGATTTTGATGAAATTTTGCACACATCTAGGAGACATTCTGCAGATGGTCCCATTTTAAATTCATCGAATTCGTACTAGCGGTTCTTGGTGAAAGAGACCATGCGCCTGACCACTAACTTTTTACTTAAACGCTGATATCTCGTGAACGGTACACTCGATTTTGATGAAATTTTGTATGGTTATGCATATTATTATTTTACATAGGCTTTTTATATTTATTTTTAAATTAATAATGATTTGACTCTGATATTTAAGAAAATCCGAAATTTTGGACAAAGAAGTCAAAAAATAAGGATCACGACTTGCCGATACAGAATTTTTTGTAGAATCTAGAATGTATAAAAAACAATATTCTACCATATAAAACAAATTTGAAGAAAATCGGTTGAGCCGTTTTAGAGATACAAGTAATTTTCTAAAAAAATCTCAAATATGGCACGTGTTTACAATGTGAAGCAATCACGAGGAAGTATTGTGTCCATAATTGGCAGTGTTTTTTTATTTTAAATTGGAGAACATGAATCATTACCTTTATTTAGCACAAATTATAGTCGAAAAAACTATGGTTTTTACATTATTAAAAAAAAAGTTGACCCCTTTACAACTCCCCTGGTGAAGCTAATGGTATCAGAAAGGTATGGAAATTTAATTCTTTCAAATGAAAAAAACATGTATTTAACATTATTTTAAAAACAAAAATACAATTATTTTCTGATAAAACCTGTAAAATGAAATGTATGGCCCTGTTATGATTTAAATTTCACATTTTGTCTTAAAATATTGTTAATGTCAACTAGGTACTTTTCAGAAATGCATTACAAATAGGGTGGTTCAATTTAAGATTCCAAAGTTGACCCCCTCTGGGGCCGCCCTTGGTAATGTTAAAAAATCAAAACCAAGTATAAAAGGTTTCCCCCTCGATATAATGGTACACGTGATACAGCATTTATAAATAAATAAATCCGTTCCCTAGATATTTCGAGTGGCTTCTTTTTTTTGGCGGACCCTGTAGAACGCTAAATTATTATTACTTTTTTTAATTATTTTTTTTTTGCACACGTAAGAGTTGGAAATTTAGGTTAATAACATTTTCGCACACGTGAGGGTTGTATGTTTAAATTAATAATGTTTTTTTATTAGCATTTATTATAGTGTGCCAACAACATAGATTGTTATATACACTTTTATCTAATTAAATTTTAATTTTTAACAATGTGATTCAAGTTATTACGAACAAGACACAGAGAGGTAAGAGAAGAACTGGGGAAGAAATTTTCTTTAGTTTGACCGTTAATAATGTTGGTTCTATTTTATTTTTTAGTTTTCAACGATTTCAATTTAATTTATTATAATTTACATAATTTAATCTTCATAATTATTTTTTTTTAAATATAATTTATTTTCCCAAAGAGATACAACTTGGGAAGGGCAATTGAGCAACATCAAATTTACACCAGATAAATTGATTTTTTATTAGTCTAAACATGTAAACACAATCAATTATTTATAATTATCATTATTTATTTATTTTTAATGGAGGGAATTTTTTTTAAAATAGCAGTAAAATCAGCACATATCTTACTCTGTGATCTTTCATAAATGTACTCATAGATGTATGTGCCTGCAATTATATCCAGGGTTTTTACATAGAGACATAAATACTAACCAATTAATTACCTTAACTATTTCTGAATCTGTTTTCATTACATTTATAGTAAGATTTGACCGTTTCAAAAAGTTTTTAGATACATAATAATATTTTAGATAAAATGACACTAACATCAAAATCAAAATATTTTCTGAGGCCTGAAGTAAAATTAATTTGACTGTTAATTATTAACATGAAAGGCATTATTTTGAAGTTACTTGGAATAATTGAAATTAGCCTCAAGCGAATTAAGGGCCACCTTTCAGGCTCAATCTTTTTGTCCACTTGCTCCAACAAACTGAAAAAATGCATAACACAGAACGTTTTATTTAAATAAAAAAGCGACGACTGAGGAATATTACCGTGTCTACACTAGTCTTCTCCACACAATAATAATGCCATCTAAAAACAGAAGCTAAAGCCTGCCCTCAACAAAAACACACGTTCTTCAGGATAGGTATTTGAGCTAAAAACTTGTTTGAAAAATTAATTTTTAATGCTTCTCAGCTAGGTTCGTGTTGGATATTTGGGAAAGATAATTTTTAATGATACTAATAGATTCTCTGAGTAGATTGAGCTTATTGACACAAAGCTGAAAACCTAAAGTTTGTGTATTCCTCAGATAAAGGAGTAGGTAATTTGGAACGTGTGCACAGAAATTGTCAACAAACTACAGGCGTCCTCAGTCCTTATTTTCAGTGCACACACATTCACAATTACATACTTACTAATTCATTTGAAGAATAAACAATTTTCGGTTTTTCAGGTAATATTGTGTGTTTATTTTATCAGGAACAGATACAAAGTGGTAGTTTTGGAGCAATATTCGAATCTAATTTTGTGGAGGTAATGTGACTAAATTGGAACATGTTCATCAGACATCTTTCTACTTTTCCAAGAGAAGGATATTACGTCTAGTGTTTCTTGTGATTTCTGACATTTTTATATATAGATATTTTTTTGATTATTATATCACATAGTTTTTATTGGAACATCATCAATCTCTTTGCCCCTATTTTTTATTGCTTCTATTGAAAGAGTTCATCTCAATGATTTCAATAGTATTTTTACTTTTTTCCATTTTTTTTTGTAAATTTTGAATACACAAAACGATACCTGACAAAATTTTAAAGGGTTTTCGATTGCGGGAATGGGTTTTCCTCGTATATTATACGAAGACTCAGTCATTCTCAAAAAAAAAATTCCATTTGCAATTTTAATGGATCAGTTGCAAATCGAATTTTTTCCGTATCAAATCTAGTTTTTCTGTGACTATGGACTAGAGTTTCTATAGACCTTCGGACCTGCAAAGAGATAAACTTTTTTTACTGTTTTATTTATATCACTACATATAGGTACATGATGTATCCGTGTTTTACGCAAGCATTCAAACTCATATCAGCCGTGAACTATATGGTAACATACACCACCAAGGAGAAAATCACCAAGTACCATCGTCTGCGCATACTCCATGAAAAAATATTGGTCGTGTTTTCCTACTTTTGTATGGCTCTTCATACTCTGAGCACATTCCTTCTGGCCATCAAGGACAAAACAGAGTTTTTGGAACGACTGGTAATGAAAGCGTCCTTGATAGAGATGCAATATGTATTAGTTCATATTATTTGTTATCAGGGTCATATTAGAAATCCAAAGTAATGTTAGGTATATGTATGATTAATATAAAAAAGAATCCTAGTTTTATATTAATATTACATATACCTTAATATTAGTTCATACCTATTAATCCTATTATTCAAAATACATTAAATTTACCAAATTAGAATTCTAGCCCTGCTCTGTTCTAGGTGAAAAGTTTTATAGGAGCATTTTTACGATAGCAAATTCCTATCTACGGATTTATGTTTAAATTGAAGTCCATCTCTGTTAGTTAGTTCTAAACCCACCTCAGTACCTTGATCGATAAGACGGTAGACTTGTAACCTGGAGGTCGGTGGTTCAAGTCCCGGGTTCAGCGAAGATTTAGTTGTGTTATCACGAAAGTGATTAACACAAATATGATAACTTAGTTGATGAAATACTCGATCCTAAACCAAATTTGATCTTAAGAATGGAGCAGACAACTTTTCACATCTGAGTTTTACCTGGTTTATTTATTATTAAAAGACCGTCAGCTTTCAATTTGTTAGTAGAGATTAAGGAGAAGGTAAAGGGCAAAATGTTATAGTGCCGTAGAATACGATTATGGTGTCGGTTTAGGGAGGATAGATTTTAAAATTCTACTTAGCTAATTACTTATTTATACGTACATTAACATTTACAAAAAAAGTGCAAAGTTGCTTTCAACTACATGGTGATATCACAACGGGGGTATTACCGTTCAGTGGACAAACCAGCTGCTCAAATTAACCTCACTCAGCCTCAGTGTGCCCGGGAATAGCCAGCAGAACCTGGAACTGCCTATTATTCATAATGTCCATTAGATGGATTCGAAACCAGAACGCTCATCAAACCATGTACTCACCACACTGGAAGCTGCTTCACTTCAGTGATCGGATGAGAACTGGTATTCTACTTGCCATATCCACTGTCTTCTTTTGTTTTCAGGTCGAGGATATCATAGTTATACACCTTGTCCTAGACTTCTACATCGTCAGACGAAACCTGTCTGAACTGATCCTGCTGGTAAATGAAATGAAAACCAAGTTCTCAACTGCTGACCCAAGCATTGTGAAGAAGTGTGTACGCGCTGAAGAGCTGTATTACTGGACCATCACATCTATCGGTGCCGCAGGTAGCTATCCTCATCAATTCTCATTTTACATGTAATTCAGAAACTTAATCTTTTCGGACAATAGCAAGTTCCTCGCCGACCTTTTTTTAACGTAGGTAGCGATACCGATTTCCGCCCCGTACACGAAAGGTAACATGTAGAGTTGCTACCCCATGTAAACACCGGGTAAAAAATACATAAAAAAACTCTTTAGTGGAAGGTAACCAGGCGAGGTTAATGCTCAAAGCATTTTCTACCACCTAACCCTCAGAGTCTTATTATTATGTGGTCACAAACTCAAATTAATGAGGAAAAAATAAAAACGAACAAAATTCATGCACTGGGTGGGATTTGAACCAACAGATCCCTACGCTACGTGGATTACCAGACTAGCGCGTTAACCACTTGACTACCAGCTTTTAATTAATTACCATTGGATTCTTAGTTGTTTTTTAGGCGTTGAGTCGAATGTTTCTTTATACCTAATAATGATGTATTTTTTTTAACTAAGACCGTAAACATGGCTGTAGTATTTCAAAAAATACCGAGTTCAAAAAATAAAAAAGGTCGATGGGAAGGAACCCGTCGACTCCCGATCTTTCCACATTTTCATGACATTGAACCAATTCTAATGGGACTGTCTGTAACCTCATCAATTCATTTTTTTCTACCATCAGGTTTATACTTATCCGTATTTGAAGTTATCTTAGTTCCATCGGAAGATCGGATCCTGGCAAAGGCAGCTCTCTATCACTACAATAACTCACACCGTGGTGTCCCCTGCAATATCTTCATTCCGACATTTGTACCGATAGATCTTTCTGAGGAGCCGTTCTACTCTGGGTTTCTCATACTCCTTGTCTTTGAGGTCACTTATTGTCTCCTTACAGCTGCAATGACCGTAACAATTATGGGGACTTTCGCATTACATATTGAAGGTAACATTCAGTATTACAGCATCTTATATTATAAAATGTCTGGCTGGGGGACTATAAACAGGGAGTAGACCAGCAGTCTGGCTCAGGGAGTAGACCAGCAGTCTGGCTGGGGACTATTAAACAGGGAGTAGACCAGCAGTCTGGCTGGGGCACTATAAACAGGGAGTAGACCAACAGTCTGGCTGGGAGACTATAAACAGGGAGTAGACCAGCAGTCTGGCTGGGGGACTATAAACAGGGAGTAGACCAGCATTGGCTTGCTTCTGGGGGCCCTTGTCAATTATTAGCCTCCTTGTAAAGATAGTGGTTGAAGTGCTGCGTCATTCCTCCACGCTCTGGCTACCATCGTTCACGATGACGCCACCCTATGATGATGATAATATAAGATGCTATAAATGATCTTGGTCCAAATCAATCTCATAGAAATTTTGAATAGCATAGTTTTGCATTTTAATCTGTCTGTCAAGCTTTTCATAGATGTAAGAATTCTAGTAAATTCAACCCAAGTTCAATGAACTCTCTTTTCCCAGGCCAGTTCGAAATGCTGTTGAACCGGACGAAGCTCATCAGTGAGCAGGAGCTTGACACCAGAGGTAATCGCAAGTTCTACACAAACATCATCACGGGCGAGTACTTCACACAACCTCCTAACACAAATTCAATTATTTACACCCGTAGAGTAAAATCTGCAGATTTTGAAACAGATGTCCCTCTAAGTGAAAGAAATACAGAAGTAATCCGTCTAATTCTCTCTGCATTTGGACCAAAAGGTGCAAGACAGGGTTACTTCAAATCATTTTACAGACGTTCTGCCAGTAAAAGATGCGATGGAGAACAAGTTTCCGATACACCCTGTATTGGAGCATATAGCAATATTGAAGCAATACAGGGTGTAGAAGGATCTGTTGGCATGGAACATAATGACGCCTACGATGAGTTTCTACTGAAGCAGATCATTCAATATAACCAGTTCCTACTGTACTTCAGGAAGAAGGTGAGTGTCTTGGGGCGAATTTAATAGGCGAAATCGAGATCATAAGTTTGAGTCACAATTTATATTTCCCCATTTAAAATAATACGTATAATGTACTCGTAGACTAAATTTCACAGAGGAATAACAAAACTGTCTGTTAATTTCGCCTTTAATGTTGTTGTTGTTTTACTTGCTGTAATGCTTCAGGAACGCTGAATTATATTTTAAATTTAGAGAAACATCTTTTTTAGCTCACATTTTCATGTGAACATAGAAAAACCTCTTCTTAAGTTACAACAATAATTGCGTCTTACTTTACAAACATATCTGTGGATAGTAATAATTACCTATGTTAACTTTTCTCGTTTTCAGGTTCAGGACTTCTTACGACCGATTTCTATTCCAACTTGTGTCAACTTCATTTTGCTTGTTGCGTTGTTTTACCAGAATCTTGTCTTCTCCAGCTACAAACTTGTCTCCACCATTGGGGCTTTAATCTGCAATTTGCAATTATTTGCCTTGGTCGAATTCAGTAATAATATTGACCGGGTTAAAAATAAGTTTAATCAGCAATTGTTTTACGAAACTAATTGGTATAGAATGAATCTTCGCTGTCAGAAGCTGGTGAGCTTTGCCATCCAACGATGCAATCAGCCGGAACACTTTGCTTTCTATGCGGGACTTGTGACCTATGACAGGACTCTTATTCTGACTCTCTTCAGCCGGTCATACAAGATTCTGAACTGGCTTATCTACATGAACTTCAAAAACAATGTATCAAAATAAATACAAAAAACTTGTACCTATATATTATTTGTATGACATATTATACAAATATTAATCATAATAGTACCTATTAGTTGTAATCAATATTTTTAAATAATTAATAATTATGAGCGATGGCATTTTTTACTTTCCTTATCTTATAATAAGGAAAGTATTGTATTCGTCGAAAATTTGACCTACCCAGTTTTTCACATTTCTGGACGAATCATGGCCTCAGGATACCAAAAAAGTTGTTTTCAGCCATTGGTCCGTGCGTCTGTCTGTCTGTCTGTCTGTCTGTCTGTCTGTGTGTGTGTGAACAGGATATCTCAAGAACGGTAAAAGCTAGAGACTTGAAATTTGGTACCCAAATTGATTTTATACACCAGACGAACCACGAAACTTTTGGTTGAAATCGGCCGCATTCTGCGGCCACAGGGCCGCAAATGCTAGCCGCAAGCGCTGCTTCTTTAAATTGGTTAAAGATACAAAAATTTTTAGAGAACAACATTTTCTTAGATTAAAAAAATAATAGGGGTCTATTCTGATCATTTTTTTGATATCTTGAACTTTTTGGAACTCGGCCCCAATTTACCGGTATTTCGGGGGGACCCGCTTTGACTAACTTTTTTATTATTCATCCTACATGGGGGTTGTGACATATCAAATTCAATGATTTTGAAGTGCTGATTACGAATTTGGTATTGGTTTTTAGTTATCTGTTACCGTTGAGTCACCAGTGGCGGAATTCGACTCCTTTTTGGGGGATAAGGAAAGTCGTGTGATGTTTACACCAGATTTTATTAAATTAGGTATTAAATATTATGAATTTACACCTCTTCTTTTTACAGAGGCTTGTTAGCTCTCATGTACCTACATTTATATGTATATTTATTTTATGTATCATGAAAACCCAATGATATAGATAGGTTTTTTATTTTACGACTTTCTCTTTTTTATCACATTTGAAAAAGCATAAAAAATTGTGTGTGTAAAAAAAATGTTTCAAAGTTAGCTGCTCCCGTTTTACGATCTCAGCGATGGATTGCCAACAGTGTATTTTACTATCTCGTACATTCACGAGAAGCCTCAAGCTCACTCTGTAGAGCCTGGCATTGCAGTAGAGCCTTACAGATCATGCCTGCTGTTGAAGCTGGTAATTTTACCTTTCTTAATTTTACCCTACAACCTCCGAAGTGGGAGGGACAGTATTAGGAGCTAACAACTATTATTTATTTATTTTTTTAGCAACTCTTTATTAGTAAAACATAATATATATACAAACAAATAATGGTAAAAATCAAAACACAAAGTTGACAATATTCATATACAGGGTGTCCCGGATACAGATGCAAATATTTTGAGGGTAGGTTCAGCCCACCGTGGACTATCATATGAGCGAAACTTGCAGTGGGGCATTTTGCTTCGTTAAAGAGTTATGGCCAAATCCCTGTTTTTCCCACAGGTCTAGAGGTCACTTGGATCGATGCACGTTTTTAAAGAAATGATAGCCAGAAAGTAATTTTTGACTTCATGTATGGATAGTCATGCATATTTCCCTTAAAATACAGTTGGTTGAATAAAAAAATATTGAAAGACCAGAAAGATATCTAATCATAAGTTCAATATTTTTCTAAAATTTGATTTTTCCCTTTTTTCCCATTCGTGAATTTAGAGTACTTCTACAATTGCAATTCTGCGTATCACTAGGTAAAAAAATACCCTTTGCTATGTTGTTTCAATAAATTCAAAGTTCTTTCAGACGGGTGAAGGAAGGAATGAGATACGCCTTAGTAAACGGCACCAGAAGGAGAGAAACACATCTTTCAAATTTTGAATCTGGGCGCTATTGCATTTTGAAGAACACTCGATGCCTGAAGCGGTCTTTGTGACCATTTTTGTGCCAACTGCAAGTTTTAATGAAAATTTTCGGAGTACAAATAGTTCTAACCAACTATGTTTATCAATAAAATCTAATAGTTAAAATAACAAGGCGCTCGATTTGTTCGGTGGAAGAGAAAGCCACAAGCTTTAACCTCGCCCTTGCTTTGCTACATATTCTTTTGGGTTCTTTTCATTTCATGTCCTGTGTTGCAGAATGTATCATGTAGGTAGTTTATCAATAAAGTATTTATAATAATAATAATATTAACCTGAAGGTTGGATGTTCGAGTTTTACCCAAGGTTAATTTTCGGCACTTTTTTGTTATATTTTTGATATCATGATTGTGATAAACACAAAAATGATATTTATAATTTTACTTGAAAAAATAAACTCACAATTTTTGTTGTTAGCGCAGAGTTTTTCTCCATGTGTATTCTTTGTCCATAATTACACCACTGGTTGTTGCTTTCGTTGCAGCTTCTCTCATTTTTCCTCACGATAACCCTGTGACCCCGTAACCCCATTCACATAAAAGTTCACAACGACCAACGACTGTGAATGATCAATTTCCTTCTCTTAAACATCCAAGAGCAGTGTATTTATACCTCAAATTACGCGCCACTTCTATTAAAATTCAGCCAACTTTGAATTTTCCATCATGATTCAGAGGTGTTTTTTGAGCTTTCTGTGTCTTGCGTTCCATGATCTTTAAAGTATTACAAATGAATCTTCACTTTTCTAAAACTAAAAATAATAGGGTATTTTGTGAACTAGTGATACGCAGAATTGCAATTGTAGAAGTACTCTAAATTCACGAATGGGAAAAAAGGGAAAAATCAAATTTTAGAAAAATATTGAACTTATGATTAGATATCTTTCTGGTCTTTCAATACTTTTTTATGCAACCAACTGCATTTTAAGGGAAATATGCATGACTATCCATACATGAAGTCAAAAATTACCTACTGGCTATCATTTCTTTAAAAACGTCCATCGATCCAAGTGACCTCTAGACCTGTGGGAAAAACAGGGATTTGGCCATAACTCTTTAACGAAGCAAAATGCCCCGCTGCAAGTTTCGCTCATATGATAGTCCACGGTGGGCTGAACCTACCCTCAAAATATTTGCATCTGTATACGGGACACCCTGTATAAACAGAAAAAAAAAAAAAAAAAAAAAAAATATATACCTACATATGTCCTATCTAAAGGACATTGTAATTGTCTATGGCAATCTCTTCCACCCAACCATTATCTTCTTCAACATTTGCCCATGTGTGTGTAAAGAGGCAATGCAGCAGGTACGGAAGGTACATTCCTTTCTCTGAAACTTAGTTTTTTATGGAACCTTGCACCTTGCGCAATTCGGATGTAGGACTTTCAAAAGGTTTCAAATGGTCGTTTTTTTTTTTGCGCATATAATAATTATGTAACCGCTTGATTTGCAAAAAAAATATGAATTGTACAGTGCAAGAAGGGTTTCTGCATTCTCTGGTTAAAGAATTTCACTCGCAATTCAACGAGAAAATTCTGCAGCAGTGATGGGCACGGTGCCAAGATCCTCAATGATGGAAGAAATATTTCATATGTGTTAATAAAACATAAATGTTATGAATAAAACATTAAACAAATAAACGTGAGGAGATTCACAATGCTTGACCATGACCAGTCCAATATATGAATTCTAAAGGTTGCTTAGTTTTCATTAGTTTGGCTGTTTCTAATCTGAAACCAAATGATATGTTCTAGCTAAGGAGTTTCCACTTACAGTCCATCATTTTACCTAGGATTACCAGACAAAAGTCCCGTCTACATCAACTCTTGTAAGTTTATCTTTAAGATCACCGAAATTAAGGAACGTCTAGCGAGGTGAAGACTTAGTGATGCTGGCATTCCTCAATTGTCCCAATCGGGCAGTATAAATAAGGCGATACTAGTATTATTTCTACTACATTAATTTATCCTAATGTTAGACATTAAACATTTACATATATACTGTATTGAAACTACGTATTTCAACAAGACTTGTTCAAGAGTGGTGATATAATACTGTGAAGGTATTGTTGTGTATCCTTCTGGAGGAGATTAGATACATTTTCTTTGTCTGAAGGTTTTCAGACATCTGAGAGGATAAAATGATGAAGAGGGAGTATTGATGAGAAAAAAGCTACTTAATTCATTACGAAGAGCTATAGCGCCGTTTTCAGTTTAGGTCCACGGTAAAATTAAGAAGGATAATAAAAAAAGTAAATAAAAGATTTTACGAATTTACTTTCACAAAATTAGACGAGCCACAAATTCAAAGAAAAGTAAGGAATGAGTATAATTGAAGTGGAAACTTGCCGAAAGAGAATGTGACGTTTTTTTTTGAGAGGGAGAGAGAGACACGAATTACCTGAGGTCATAATTATTTATATCATCCTAAAAGGAGA
The DNA here is from genome assembly GCA_024516035.1 of Bactericera cockerelli. Taxonomy (NCBI): domain Eukaryota; kingdom Metazoa; phylum Arthropoda; class Insecta; order Hemiptera; family Triozidae; genus Bactericera; species Bactericera cockerelli. Next base: position 15,437,719 of record CM044961.1, read on the forward strand.
GGAAAAAAATAAGAATGTCTTCGAGTTACTGAAATGTGGAGAGAAGTTAAAATAGTTAAAGAGACAAAATAAGATTAAAGTCACTAGTCAACGCTACGCTTAGAAATCAGGCCCAAAGCAATGTTCGGCAATGCCTCATTGTGTACAGCAGGGTTAGGAAAAATAAATATAAGGCCATGTTTTTTCTATAAAACCTATACGGGTGCCTCTTAATTTAAAATTAGAGGAGTAAAGTGCTTAAGATTTGTACATAAATATATTATAATTATTATTTTGTATAGGTAATTGATATTCTTATTAGAAACAAATTATGAAACAAGATAAAAGTTGGGATAAACCAGACTGTCCCTCAACTCAGTCCATAGTGTGCTATGATTTTTTTAATTTGGGATTAACGTCGCTTTCAACTATATTATGATCTTATTACGACGGGGTGTTATCTTCCATTCGCAGGAAGTTCTCTAACCTGCTACCCATATTAACCTCACCTAACCCGGGTTACCCGGGGTGGGGCCGGAATGCCAGCATCACGAAGTCTTCACCTCGCTTGACGTTGCTTAACTTCGGTGATCCCACGAGAACCGGTTCATTCAACGCACAATCGAAGATGGCGTGCTGTGATTGGTTGAAACTCCGACTTGAGGTCTAGCATATCCTAACTTTAATCCTATATTTCTGGCCCTTAGTACATAGATACATAGGTGTAGGTATATCTTTCCTCTCCACATACATATACATAGATCAACTAATTTGGTATTCAGTTCGATTGCTTATACTTTGGTGCGTGGTCACTTTTCAATACCATCCCAGGGATCCCAAGTGAGTCATTCAGGAGTCAATATTCATCTTCATAGCGAGTGACATCCCTCGCTTATTGCCACTTCTCAATCGACTCTCCCCACTTCCCTTGCATCCACCTCTCCCCACTTCCCATGCATCCACCTCTCCTCACTTCCCTTGCATCCACCACTCCTCACTTCCCATGTATCCACCTTTCCCCACTTCCCATGCATCCACCTCACTTCCCTTGCATCCACCACTCCTCACTTCCCATGTATCCACCTTTCCCCACTTCCCATGCATCCACCTCACTTCCCATGCATCCACCTCACTTCCCATGCATCCATCTCACTTCCCATGCATCCACCATTTGGACGCATGTGGCGCGCCGCATATTCAATTCATATACTTCCAAGGTCCTAAGTCCTATCCCAAGTAAGAAAGCTATCCGAAGATATCAAATAAAAACTGAATGTTCATTTCCCTCTCCGTGAATGTTCTCCCTTCCTTGAAAATTTGAAATCAATTTTTATCGCAGTTTGAATTTTTTATGGTTTCTCGCTTTTTCATACGGGATGATCGGGAATTGACTGGCAAGTCGTTGAGTCCATCCTGTGCTCCAATTCCGAAACATCTGTTTGATGTTGGTGTTGGTACAAATGGTGTAATAAACTTTTTATTTGGTATCAGGTAAGTGAGAGAGAATTTTGAAGTAGCTTCTAATTCTGATAATGCCATGATGACTTCGTAGAAATTTCCATCGAACAAACGAATGACCTATTAATTGCTGCATATTGAGTACTTTCTCGGAATTATTGTTTTCCTGTGACAAGCTTCAAACGTTTGGCAGTAGATGAAACAGGCAGTGAAAATCATGTGAACTTTTGAATTGTGTTTCAGTGTCTCATTTCGGTCGTTACAAAGATTATATTTTATAAAAAGATCAGCAGCAGAACGAAGGGCAAAAGAAAAGACCAGCAAGTATACGTTCATCACAGCGGCACAATACATCCTCCCTGTGGTATATGAAACACTGGGGCCCTGGTCGGTCGAAGCCAAAAAATTCTTGAATGTTGTGGGCGACAACTTAATGCGCACCACTGGCACCAGAAGCGCCAAAGAATTCTTGTTCTAGAGAATTTCAATAGGAATTCAACGCGGCAATGCAGCCTGTATGCTTGGAACTTTACCACATGTCAGTGGTATGGACCAAGTATACAACCTGTAATAGATGTGCATTAAACAAGAAACTGAAAGAATATTTTCTAGTGGATTGATTCTGAGCGGTTACCAGTAGCGGCTTCGGTTCTTCATATCCTTCCATTAGTGAAATATTTTAAATATGAAACTAGTATTCTTAATCTTTATTCCTTTGTCATTTGGACTAGGTATATCATAGTCACTGGATTAAAAACTTGACTTGTCTATCAATATTTTGAGAGCACTTTAAGATTATCTTCGTCATTACTTGGACTGATAAGTTTGACATAATAGGTCTCATTAAGGAAACAGAGGAATTACTCCTACAACTTGAATATCCTTATTGCAACATTTGGACGATCAGATCAACTTGTTCCAGTTTTTTTAAGTTATTATATTTGTGTTGCTCACTTTCGTGACGTCAAAACTACTCAAACTCGCTTCACTCAATATCTGCTGAACTTGGGACTTGAACCACCGTCTATTTATCGATCAAGCTACTGAGGTCGGTAACTTGTTGGAGTAATTGAACATTGAAAACCAATTGAATCAAGCATTAATAAAATGAAGTTTGATTAAGGAAAGTGATGAAGCCTGTGGCATGCCAGCGTCAATGGCATGTTGAATACACCGGTTCCCTTCAGAACACCGAAGTTAAACGACATCCAGCGAGGTTAAGACTTGGATGGGTGACCATTCAAATTCTAATTCTCGTGACGCTGGCTTTTCCCGGCCCCACTCAGGCTGGGTGAGGTCAATGTGAGTAGCAGGTGTGTGAGTTTCCTGCGAATGGAGGGTAAAACCCCCGTCGTGATATGACCATGGCAGTTGAAAGCGACGTTAAACCCCACTTTAAAAAAAAAAAAGCCTGTGGCATCATTCTCTTCCAATCCTTTGGAAATTACGAAATAATTGAGAAGACACTTTGTTTATACACAGAAAAAAACAAACATTTGAAGCCAGCGTCGATGGCATGTTGAATACACCGGTTCCCTTCAGAACACCGAAGTTAAGCGACATCCAGCGAGGTTAAGACTTGGATGGGTGACCATTCTAATTCTAATTCTCGTGACGCTGGCTTTTCCCGGCCCCACCAGTTGAAAGCGACGTTAAACCCCACTTAAAAAAAAAAAAAAAAAAAAAAACAAACAAACATTTGAAATTTTAGTCTGCAAGAAATTTTTGATTGTTTTGTGCAAACAAGGCAAAACTTTGCAACAATTTCTTTGTCTCGTTCTTTCTCATGCACTTTTTGTGTATACAAACAATGAGAACAAAAGGAAGAACAATTAAATAAGAAGCAGGTCTGAGAGAAGAGAAAAGTTGTAGGTGGAAGATGTGACACAAGGAAAAATTCTGCGATGGTAGGAGGGGGAGGAAGAGAGAAACTGCAGGACAAAAGCGGTCACGATCGAGAAATATTTCAAGGGATGTGGGAGGAAGAGCGACAGAAAAATAAATAAAGTAATAGAGGAAAAGAAAAAAGAGGGTAGAATAAGGATTATGAAGAGAAGGAGAGAAATATTGGAAGAAACAAGAGCCATGTGTAAAGAAAAGAAATATAAATAATATTAAAGAAAGAAAGATAGGAGATTAAGTTAGAGGCGAAAAGGTTGAGAATACAGTAGAACAGAGAGAAAAAGGTGATAGAACAGAGAGAAGAAAGTAAAAGAACAGATAGAAAAAGGTGATAGAACAGAGAGAAGAAAGTAAAAGAACAGATAGAAAAAGGTGATAGAACAGAGAGAAGAAAGTAAAAGAACAGATAGAAAAAGGTGATAGAACAGAGAGAAGAAGGTGATAGAACAGAGAGGAAAAGGTGATAGAACAGAGAGAAGAAAGTAAAAGAACAGATAGAAAAAGGTGATAGAACAGAGAGAAGAAAGTAAAAGAACAGATAGAAAAAGGTGATAGAACAGAGAGAAGAAGGTGATAGAACAGAGAGGAAAAGGTGATAGAACAGAGAGAAGAAAGTAAAAGAACAGATAGAAAAAGGTGATAGAACAGAGAGAAGAAAGTAAAAGAACAGATAGAAAAAGGTGATAGAACAGAGAGAAGAAGGTGATAGAACAGAGAGGAAAAGATTACAGAATAGATAGAAGAAGGCGACTGACCAGACAGGAAAAGGTGATAGAGCAGATAGAAAAGGTTGATAGAACATATAAAAAAGGGGATAAAACAGAGAAAAAAAGGTGATAGAAGAGATAGAAAAGGTTGATCGAACATAATTATAGAATAGAACGGAGAGAAAAAAAATAGAAGAGATAGAAAAAGGTGATAGAACAGATAGATAAAAGTGATGGAACAGAGCGAAAAAGGCGATTGAACAGAGACAAAAAGAAACAAAATTACAAGAGAAAGATGGAAGAGACAGAAAGATAGGAACAGTGATGCAATAGATAATATTATAGATGGAGTAAAATGTAATAATAATAAAATTTCTTCGTCTTCCGAAGAGAAGTAAAGAGAGAGAGAGAAAGAGAGAGAGAGAGAGAGAGAGAGAGAGAGAGAGAGAGAAGAGAGAGAGAGAGAAAGAAGAGAGAGAGAAAGAGAGAGAGAGAGAGAAGAGAGAGAGAGAAAGAGAGAGAGAGAGAAAGAGAGAGAGAGAAAGAAATGCATGGCCAAGACATCAGAGGAAGAAGAGTAGAAAAAAGAGGACTCTCTGTTTTTACAGTAACAAATAATGTAAACAAGAAGACAGAGTTTAAAAATGAGGCACGATATTAGAAGGAGTCCAAAGAAAACAAATTTAATATACTGGGAAGACACCAGGACTAAGAACTATCAACTAGGATCATACATTAAAGTCTGCTTGGTCAATCAGACTGTACAGATATTATGTGAAAAGTTGAGCAATTATCTCTAAATAAAAAACTCAATGTACCTATACCTAATACAAAATAAAGTACTGAATACTAAGTTCATGTCTTGGAAAACCTCAGAACATGATATTTACAACCAAAATACAATATGTAAATATATTTTTTAAGAACAGTAAATAATGTTATAGTTTTATATTGTTGACTACTTTTGTGCACTTCAACGTTGCCAGAAAATTTAACAATACTACCTAGTTAGGTGTACAACTGTACGTACCTAGGTAGAAGAAAAACTCAAGCTTATAGAGGTAGAACTCCCTCCGGCCTCCGGCCCATTATAAACAAATCACCACAGAAACAAAACCAACTTACGAAATGCGAAGAACAATATAATAATGTACGTATGGAGCTTACTAAGTTACTACCCTCGAGCGTCCAGATATACAGACCTACATTCTGATGAACGAACAGTGATGAAAGCGATGAAACTCTCCCCTTCCATCCCTCTCTTCCCCTTATTTTTCATTCTGATAGGACAGGTAGGTGATTAAGTATTCATGACATGGACAATATGGTGGAGGTGTAAATTTGAAATAACGTAAGCATACTCATATAAATTAACATACTTCTTGTTCAGATATTCATTGAGGACATGCCTAATTGAGCGGGAGGGTTGTAGCGACACAATCCCGGGTGACGTGGTCTTTGTCCACATTGTACTCGGGTTTGAGGTTTTTTTTTCCGGTTTAACGGCGCTTTAACAAGGCGGTAGGCCTGTCGTTCACGCCGGTTGAGGTTTTTCGCACCACTACAAGTGGACAGTTTGTAAATGAGCAGATTTAGTCCATGGTGTGAAACATTGTTTATTGGCAGTCGTTTTCTCATCAAATGACACATCAGAAGTGTCAGAAAGAGTACTGTCATCGTATGATTGACGACGATATAGGTCTCTTGGCCGTGTCTTCACCAGGAGGTCTACTTTTTTTTTTAAGTGGGGTTTAACGTCGCTTTCAACTGCCATGGTCATATCACGACGGGGGTTTTACCCTCCATTCGCAGAAAACTCACAAACCTGCTACTCACATTGACCTCACCCAGCCTGAGTGGGGCCGGGAAAAGCCAGCGTCACGAGAATTAGAATTTGAATGGTCACCCATCCAAGTCTTAACCTCGCTGGATGTCGCTTAACTTCGGTGTTCTGAAGGGAACCGGTGTATTCAACATGCCATCGACGCTGGCTGGTCTACTTTTTTCATTGCATCATTCGTTGGAAGCTGCAGTAAGTCTGAGCCAAACACCTGCCAGTGTGTCCTTAAATACAATAGTTCTTACAGAAACACTAAATTCAAGCATCGTTCAAACCTAGGCAAACTTCGTAATGCTGAAGTAGCTGGTTTTCCTTGGCCTAGTTTGGTCTGTGTAAGGTTAACAGTCAGAATAAACAGAAAAGTGAGAAGTTGTACTAGGTGTACAATTGTACATGAATATCAGAACATACCTGGACAGCTGTTTCGAGCTTTCGAGCTCATCAGCAGGTAATAGTTCTGATTATCCATGTCATCAACTAACCTCTCTATTTTAATCAGCATAAACAGAAAAGTGAGAACTTGTACTAGATGTAAAAACAGTACGTGTACATGAGAGTCACCACCTAATGGGGTGGTTGTCCCAACTCGAATATTTTATTTTCGATGACAAACAGACGTGAAATGAAAAACTGACCCAGCAAGTTGGCTGACCATGCAAGGGTGACAATCACCGAGCCTGGGCGTAAGCTCGGAGCTTTCCAACTAGAGACTCGGAGTAGAGACAATAGAGTCTGGAAAGCTCTCAACTTTTTTATATTAAAAACGAACTTTCAAGAGCAACACCAACACTGTTGTTATCAATTGGGGTTGGGGAGGGGTTATCAATGGGGGTTCGGGAGGGGTTATCAATTGTGTTGGGGTGGGGTGTTCTGGGAGAGGTATTTGCGTTGAGGATGTTTGGAGGAGCAAGGACGAGGGACTTGATACTTGGGAGAGGATATTGATGGTGTGGAAATTTAAAAGCGTGTACTATAGTGTACGCGCGCGAGAAACACAAAGAACGGGACAGGCAGGAGTGGAGATGTGCTCCCTTTTCTAAAGTAAGCACTCAATAATATACATGGAGAGGTAGGTTGGGTGTTCAATAGCAATTATGCTGTCACTTACCACCAGGCCCCGAGTGGAACGCTCTTGAATACCAACCTCATCAAATGTGTCACATGCAACAATTACTAGATAGTATAGACGGCGCGCCGTACTAAGGGCAGCCATTAGTAAAACAATATGACCTGAGACATTGACATTATATTATCGTGAATTATTTTTTATAAGTCAATATCTTGAACAAACAAAAAAGAAAATGTATATCTGCCTATTCATTCAAATATGAAAGTTTATCTTATAATCGACTCTAGAAGCTTTGCTGTTAGGCCAGTGTACTCGTAACAGGAGGTACGTTTGAGCTCCAACTGTGCAGAATTCTCAGGAGACTTGCGTAGTTTTTACAACAGTATTGTGATTAACAAAAAAAGAATCAGTATTTAATTGATGACCTATTTTTAATTTTACCTTAATCATTTAAATTTTCAACCTGAACATGCGCGGATATAGCCCTCTTTTACTGGGGGGGCACAATCGCATAATATACCTACCTAACTAGCAAGCCGCTTCGCAAGCCTATCGCACGCACACACACACATACACATACACACACACACCCACACACACACACACACACACACAAATGTCAATATTTTTCGTGTCACCCATCCATTTCTTGTCCTTACTGGAGCTCAAGAATGGCTCATCAGAATTTCGCGATCAATATGTCAAATGAAGACTCCAACCCTTCCTAAAACATTCTCGCTTTGAGTTTATAGGTCTTCAGGACAAATTTCGAGAAAAATGTCATTCAGGTCAAAAAACCTAAATACTTTTTGTTTACCCATCCATTTCATGTCCTTAGCTCAAAAACGGCTCATCAGAATTTCGTGATTGATATCTCAAATGAAAACTTGAACTTTTGCTTAAAACTTTCTCGATACGCCGCCGCCGTGGCGCCGTCATGGTAAATTTTGAGAAATTTTTTTTAATTTCGGGCAAAAAATGTGATTTTTTTGTGTCACCCATCCATTTTTTATGCTTACCCCGTGTAACTGAACCCTAGAGATTAGAGATATATTCCCTGATCCAAATGTACCTATAGGTTAAATTTCCGGTTTCTCGGACAATCTGTGTGGATTTGACAATTTTATTATTTAGTTATTTCTTATTGGTCTTAGAATTGGGAATTATTTTGGGTCCCGTGCCCCCCTTACTTTTTGAGATCTTTTTTTTTAACGGGATTAGTCTTAGAATTGGGAACTATTTTGGGTCCCGTGCCCCCCTAACTTATTGAGATTTTTTTACGGGATTAGTCTTAGAATTGGGAATTATTTTGGGTCCCGTGGCCCCCTTACTTATTGAGATCTTTTTTTTTAACGGGATTAGTCTTAGAATTGGGAACTATTTTGGGTCCCGTGCCCCCTAACTTATTGAGATTTTTTTACGGGATTAGTCTTAGAATTGGGAATTATTTTGGGGCCCATGCCCCCCTAACTTATTGAGATCTTTTTTCTATGGGATTAGTCTTAGAATTGGGAATTATTTTGGGGCCCGTGCCCTCCTTACTCATTTTTTATACGGGGTTAGGTATAAATGGGATTAGTCTTAGAATTGGGAATTATTTTGTAGCCCGCGCCCCCCTAACTCATTTTTTATACGGGGTTAGGTATAATGAAATTTGAGAAACACCGCTTACCGAAAAAATCTGGGGGGGCACGTGCCCCCCGTGCCCCCCCTATATCCGCGCATGAACCTGAATCATTTTTCTTTGAAAATCTTTCAAATAAATGAATTCTACAGCAACATATTTATTATCTGTAGAAACAGTCAATGATAACAAATATAATAAACATTTAGCTTTTATTAAAATCGAATCATATTCAATTTTCTTATTACTTTAATCAAATTTACGTTTATGAAAGCAAGCAGACCGCAATGGAATAAATCGTACGAACGACGAAGGAAAAATATGTTTCACAAGTAAAGAACAACCAGTAATACTTTCCAAATGAAAAGAATTGGAGCATTCAATTTAACTATACAAACAGTGGTTCAAATGTAACTGTGAAACTAAATTAAAAAATTCCTTCATTCCATAAAAAATATCCAAGAACAATTATTATTGGAGCAAAACAATTTCCTTCTTCTAAGTGGAGAAACAAACAAATCTACCACTGTGTCTAGGCATTGCTATAAAATTCTGTTAAATTCTGTAAAAGTAAATGCGTGCTTTTTCCCTAAGAGGTAACAGTTATGTTAAAATTTTAAACATTTTCTTTAAAAAACGTGATATTTTTCACTATAATCTTTTTCTTTTCTTCCGCTCTTTTTTTTCCTTCCTTTTTTTGGAGCTTGTTCTCATCACTAATGGAAGGAAAGCTCACTTCCATACTTCCTTGTATACTTAGTGAAGTATACAGGGTTTACTTGAAGCTCTAATTTTGCACAAACTCTTGTTAGCTAGATTTTTTTCCAGAGAGGACAGGAGGAAGAATCATTGTGGCCATGAAGGACTGGGATTGAACCAATAAAGTACATGTTCCAGTCTAGACAACAATATAAAGTCGGCCACATTATGTACGTCCATGCGTGCATGAGGGTGTGTGGTGGAAAAAGACCACCAGCATGATAAATGCTCGTTCATGCTGCCTGTTGAAAATTCAATTATTTAACCGGCATGCATGATGCATGTCATGCATGCTGCTTGCCTCTCCGTGTGAACAGGCCTCAGTCATATTTATTCCCTCATTATCTCCATCTCTTTCTCTAGCCCTTTCCTTCGCTCTATCTTTCTTTTCTTTTTTTATCTTTCTTTCTTTACTTACTGCATAGTGTGAGAGTTGACAGACATAGATGTATGTACGTGGGCTCCGCTTTTCTGACAGACATGCCTGCATACATGTGTGAGGCCGGTTTAACAGGCCATAAAACGCGCGATTAGCTCAATGGTAAGACACTCGCTTAATACAATGCGGAAGGTCCTGGGTTCGAACCCTACAGCTAAGAAATATTTGTATTCGTAGTTTTATTACAGATGTTTGTTAGGGACCGTTACGGCCACGCCCGTGTTGAGTCAGCAGCAGCTCCTATATGGGAAGTATAGTGTTTCTTCTCTTCCATCAGAGAGGAATACTACGGGGTGGCATGCGTCTAAACTTCTAACAACATCCTATTATTATTACTGCCCTATTACTTCAGCAGTAAACTCAAGACTCATTATCATGTGGTCAAAATTCCAAAGGCTGGGTTTTGTACAAACGATTGCTTTTGAACACTCTCCATAAAGCTAGATCATATTTTTTATGCATTTTTGAAGGAGAACAAATTTTATTTTCGCACGTTTTTGCCCTCAGCTTCTAAGAAAAAACCAACAATGTTCTGAAAAATTAAAAGAAATAGGAGCAAAGAGTAACTAAAAAGTTTAAACAAAAAAAACTAAAGTCAGAATCCTTTTTTAGTTGAAAGGAATTGTTCTGGCAGAAGAAAACTTTCCTGGTATTTTAATCTATTGTTCATGACCTGGCTTTTGCTACAAGGGTAATTATATTATTATGTATTTTTAACTACATAAATTTTATTCATTCATCTAAAATGTTTCGGTATAAAGGATGACGACATAGGTTATAAACCATTGAAGTAATAAAAGACAGCGTCTACTCCTAGTCACACTAAGCGACTAACAGGAACAAACCCTAACTAGTAACTAGCTAGTCGGCTACTTTACAATTTTCAAATATTTTTATCATTTTGCTTAACGTTTCACCATCCAGGGTTAGGTGGTCAAAAATTCTTTGAGCATTAACCTCGCCTGGTGGTTAAAAGGCGAGGTAAAGGGTATTATTGTTATACTCTTTTGATAATTTAATAACATTTTATCATCCAGCATGCCAGATCTCCGATGGCTTATCGATCATGTTACCAAGTTATTAAAAAAAAGCTTTTTTTGATACACCCTGTATTTACCTATCATTTTATGAAGAGCTTCGTACAACACTCCTTACGAGAAACTTTGTTGCTTTTAGAGACAGATAGAGAGAGAAGTAAAGAATAGCGGAGAGAAAGCTACAAGAAAATATATAAAAGTAAGAGAGGACAGAAGAAAGAAAGAGAGAGAGAGAGAGAGATAATTAGAAAATGAGAGAGGAGAAAGAGATAGGTAGATAAAAATGAGAGACCAACAGAGAGAGATAACTAGAGAAATTGGAGAGATAAGCAGATAAGTAGAGGAAAATGTGAGATAAGTAGGGAAAGGAGAGATAATACAAGAGAGATATGTAAAGAAAATAGAGAGAGATAAGTAGAGGAAAAAGAAAGATAAATAGAGAAAGGGGAAATGAAAAGAGAGAGAGATATGTTGAGAAAAGAGAAAGAGATCAGATAAGTGGATTGTTAGAGAGAGGATTAAGTAGAGAAAAGAAAGAGACAGCTAAGTATAGAAAAGCGAGAAAGAGATGGATAAATACAGAAAAGAGAAATAGAGACAGAGAGAGAGATAAGAGAGGAGAGGTAAGAGACAAGGTAAAAAGATATTACATATTTAGTGCGACCGACCTCAGTAGCTTGATCGATAGGGCTGCGGCCTTTAGTCTGGAGGTCGGTCAGTGGATCGAGTTCCATGTTAAGCAAAAAAAATTACAATGAGGAGTAAATTGTGATAGCACGGTTGTGATTAACACAAATATTATAAATTTAAGTACCTATGTGTGGCTATATGGATTGTTTTTGCCCAATGCCAAAATAAAAGTACCTATGAGGTCTAGTTTTTTTTTAGTCTAATTCATATTATGTATTATGTTATTTTTCAAGAAGCTGTCAAGAAAAAAATTGTGCTGTTTTTCAGAATCGTGAACATTTCTTTAAATTTTTTGATAATTATATTATCTGGTAGTAATTATACTGAAAGATTGCATGAATGTTATGTTTCTTTTTCAAGCAACATCATACATAATTATGTACTCAGTAAATGTATCTATACTATAAAGGACATGTAGGAGTTAGTACATTAAAATAATAAATAAAGGCCAAAAATGTCTCAATAAATGCCAAAAAATGTCTCAATAAAGGCCTAAAAATGTATCTTTTTTTTGAAGAATGAGATACTTTTAAGTACAAGCACTTTAAGTACGACTCAATGCATTTTATTGAAAATTCTTGAAACTCCCTGATAAAAATTTACCTACCTGTTTTATTGGAAAAGAAATTTTGTTTTAATCCGGCGGTGCTATAATTAACATTCGAGATAATCCTAATGACTGGGAAGGAGTGAAATTATAAAAAATATAAATATAGTAAACTAAAAAGACGAGGGATTATTTTGAATTTAAGAAGAAAAGAGATTGTAAGCTTCTTAACGTGAGAATAATTTATTATAACAATAATCATTAATATTGGAGGTGCTGTTATTGATCATGATGATTACCATGATTAAAATTTCCAGTATGGTAAATCGAACCTAGTAGCTTTATCAAGAAGACGAAGGACTTGTAACTTTAGAGCTCGGTGGTTCGAGTCTCATGTAAGGTAAAAATTTAGCAGTGTGAGTTTGAAGTAACAGTGTGACATCAGGTATAACTGTGCATTTTTCATATTCATACATAACTATGCCTAAGACAGAAGTGGTCACCGTGGCTGAGTGAGTTAGCGCGCTTGGCATTGCTCGTGTTCGGGGTCCACTCATACCTCGTGAGGAAAAATGAGTAGCTGCTTTAATATGAGCAGCGACCAGTGGCGAAATTATAAGCAAAAATAAGATATTAGGATAACAAAAATACGGTAAAATCCTATAATGCTGCTACCCACTAAAATTGTGAAATAATAACACAAGGAAACACATTTATTATTTATTTTATCATGCCTAAGAGAAAGAAAAACAAGAAGAGAAAGAAACAGGCGAAAAGATATAGGAGAGGGAGAAAGAATGAGAGCTAAAGGTGATACTAATAAAAAATAAAGATAATGAGATAAATTTCAGGATAATCAGGTGATAATAGCCGTAGTGTACAGGCAGAATGCCAGATAAAGAGGACGGTACAAGCATGAAATGAGAGAGAAAGAGGAAGACTATAAAGATTAATGCAGAAGCTAATTTGTCCGGGAGGTTTACGAAGAAAGGGGCTGTTCAGGTTTTTATTATTTTCTTAAAAGAACTCAAAAAATGAGATACTTTTCGAACAAAAAAAAAAACCTTGGCAACACTGGTAACTTGCTAAGCAGGTTTACATTTAATTTTGCCTAAAATTTGTTTCTGAAGATATCTGCCCTTGTTTCCGAAATTACTTCTTTGGAGCCTGGAGAAGAGGGGGAGGAGAGGGAGAGGGAGTGGATGTGGAAAACATGTAATTTTCCAGATCACTTCCCATTTTTCTTCCTTCTCCCACCCCTCCTCCCCCTACACTCCTGTATCGTTTATCTCTCTTCATTGCCTTCCTCCTCCTCCCTAGTTGATAAATTGAAAGTCGACTCTTATAAGAGCGGGGGTACCTAATTCAATCAATCTTTAAGCAATAAGTTTTTAACCTCTTCGAACTTAGAGTAAGTTTTTTTTCCCAGAGCTTAAGAAGTTGCCCGCTACTTTGGCCTAACCAGCAAGAACTCCAAGAAGGCAATTTTTTTCTTTGATGGGACTTTGAGCTTCAAATCATCTTTTAAAGGTTACAATTTTGCAATAATAATAATAATATAATTACTATATTTTTTTATTATTTGGTCATAATATTAGATATATCACGACGGGTATTTAACCCTCCATTCGCTGGAAACTAACCCAACATTGTTTAACAAGCAATAGGTATAACATTATTTATTTGACTATTATTTAATGGGCATTATGAACAATCTAATCTAAGAACAATCTTATCCATTTAGTTATTCGTTATTCCAACAATGGTGAAAGGTCTCAAGTCTCGTGCATGACAATTACGAGTAAGTTAGGTATTCTTATTCTGGCTGTGGGGCTATAAACATGGAGTAGACCAGTAGTCTGGCGGGGGGGACTATAAACAGGGAGTAGACCAGCATTGGCTTGGTTCTGGGGGCTCTTGTCAATTATTAGCCTCATTGTAAAGACGTTGGTAGAAGAAATGAGTCATTCCTCCACTGTCCGGCTACCATCGTTCACGATGACGCCATCCCATGATGATGATTCTTATTCTTGATCAAAATCCATTCCAATCCATTCGGTTTCAGGTGCTGTATGCTATCAGGAAAAGATTAGAATTCTAGTGAGTGGAAATCCCATACCCCAGAAATGATAAACCTGGGTGTCTTAGAGATTTTTCTCCTACCTTTCTATCAAGAAAAAACACCCATGCATCTATAATAGATGCATGGGTGTTGCAAGCTCAAATGCAACTTATTTTACAATTTACATAATATTATATTATGAATATGAATTAATAATAATTCTCAATATGAAGGAAACGTAGGTGTTTATCTCAAGGCACACAAGAGGGTAATAATATCTGTCTCTATTTCTAATCTTGGAGTTCAGTATCTCTCCACTCCAGTTTCTTATTTCTTTTTCTTCATCATCACTATCATCAGCTAGAGCCCGGATTTTATGCAGTAGCTTATTTTGGATATTCTGTAGGAATTTGCATACTGCTGTTTTCTAAAGGAATTTACTTATTACAATATTATCGGAGGTAGGTATGTGCTTACCTATAAGGTTGAAAAATTCCATATATTGGGTCATAGTATATAAGTATTTACTTGTAGTGCGAACCATAATTTTTTCGATACATCCATAGTACATTGTTTCTAACTTAAATTAATTATAAAATTATATAAAAAAAATTATAAAAATATTCCTAGACTTTTGCATGCCTACGCGATTGCATATTTTGACATTTTTGGCTGCGTAAAATCCGGGCTCTAAATTCATCACTAGAATCATCAACATTTAATAGTCATGTATGCGAATTATTATCATCATCACAATATTTGCCATCTTAATCATAATGATAGTCATTTCACACCCCATTATCATAAAATTCTATGTCTTTCAATAGTATTACCAACATCTTGGAAATTACAGCCCTGATCTTGATCTAATTTATTGTTCTCATTTTTTCTTTTTCTTCTGTCAATGAAGTTGAAAACCGTTGAGCCTCTCTGAGTTATAAAATACTGCTTTTAACACATTCAAAGCCATCTTTTTCAATAAGCTAACCTAACCTAGTTTGGGTTTAACGTCGCTTTCAACTGCATGTTCATATCACGGCGGGGCTGTTACCTTAAATTCTCAGGAACCAAACTCACAAACCTGCTACCCACATTAACCTCACCCAGCCTGGGTCGGGACGGAATGACTTCAGCTCGCTGGACGTTACTTAATTTCGGTGATCCTACGAGAACCGGTTCATTCAAAGCGCCATCGACGCTGGCGAAGCTTTTTTTTTTCATTAAGAGAAAGTTATAGATTTACGAGTATTGTAAATGGAGAAGGAGTCCCTTTTCAAAAGAATGTTCTCTATTTTATATATTTTTGTATTTTTGTTTAAAATGAATAAATTACAATTCCACCATCAAAGAAATATTTTTAAATAATTTAAATTTAAAACATTCCTGCAGAATTATTGAGCGGTTTTCAACATATTTAGTCAGTTATAAACATTTTTTTTTTATTAAAACTAAACTACCTATTTTTATTTATTTTGTAAATACACTGGGGTGTGAGCGTGCTAATGCTAACGTGTTTGAAATAGATTAGATTAGATGTTGAAGAATTAAAGAGAAAAAGAGGAGGCTAATATTTTATGCTGACAACATTGTAAGAGGTTTCAATAGCTACAAAGAATAGAGAGAGAGAGTGAAATGAATTCAAATGATAGAAAAAGAGAGAGGTAGGAGAGTGATTGAAATTGACTGTGATTTAGAAAACGACACGTGTTTGAGTACCGAGAAGCTAAACAAGAGACATGAGGAATGGAAGGGTAGATAGATAGACCTAGTTAAAATTGGAAATGAAAGAGAAATGGACCTTCCTTTGATATATAGCTCGTTCAAAAGTATCTTTTTTTTTTGAACAAATTAAATTCTAAATAATACTTGAATGGAGGTAAAGTTAAGGTACATGTACTAAATAGATAGGGTATACTTGTTTGTAGCTCTTATAGAAAAACTGCATCTTTTTAAAAGAAATACTCAAATGTAAAGAAAGCTAATATAATACCTATATGTAAGCAGGTAGGTACCTATTTACCTAACTTATAATTATCTTGTTTCAGAAAAAAAGAACAAAAGCGGAAAAGAACAGCTATTCATCTTCATAATGTACCAGTCTCGGTGGTATCAAGATTGAAGAAATAAAGAAACCCCGGGAAACAAAATGTGAGGAGAAAATTCAAAGAAATATGATAATCTTGAAAAACAAGTCAAAACAAAAAAGAAAAGTGGTGTGCCAAAAAAGTACTCATTTTAAGTACAAAATGTTCGAGGCAAAAATATACAAAAAACGGGAAGAAAAAGAGAAAAGATTTTTCAAAAAATGATGAACTCACAGACCTGAAACAAAACTTTTATCTGTTTTCTTGTTTCTTTAGTAAGTAGTATAGGACGGTATAATATTAGAAATAAAATGTGTATACCCCTAGTCTCTCTCTCATGACTTCCTACAGATTCATATCAGACATCACTCAGAGGATTCTTCTTATCTCTCTAAAATGAGGTATTTTTTTTTTTTAAGTGGGGTTTAACGTCGCTTTCAACTGCCATGGTCATATCACGACGGGGGTTTTAACCTCCATTCGCAGGAAACTCACAAACCTGCTACTCACATTGACCTCACTCAGCCTGAGTGGGGCCGGGAAAAGCCAGCGTCACGAGAATTAGAATTTGAATGGTCACCCATCCAAGTCTTAACCTCGCTGGATGTCGCTTAACTTCGGTGTTCTGAAGGAAACCGGTGTATTCAACATGCCATCGACGCTGGCTAAAATGAGGTATGTTTGTTTCAGTTTTATTACAATTGTATGAGCGCCGTAAAACTATATTATGAGTATACAATGCGCAATATACAGAAAGAGTGTTTGTACCACGGTCACTTCTCAGATGTTTCAAGCTGACTTAATATTAATATATTAAGCCTTATTTATGCTGCCCGATTAGGACTTTTAAGTCCCATTATTCCAGCAGTCAGCCCAAGACGTATTATTATGTGGTAAAAATCCCAAATGGGAGGATAACTTGTCATGTAGCGGCCGGCTTTCGAACCCGCAACCTCTGGTTTCACAGAGTGCCGCCTCTACAACTGAGCTACCGGGACCGACAATATGTTATGCCTCTTAATAAACTATACCATCTACCTATCTAAATTTTGAACATAGTGAAGACGTGCGCTTTTAACACTGCTTTACATTGTAAGATTCGCTGGAAATACACCGTTCAGGTGTCAACATTAACCTCAATAATGACCAGTATCAACTCAAAGGATCAACATGTTTGGTCACCCACCAAGTCTTAATCGGCGTTGTTTAACTTCAGCGATCTTGTTTGAACTAGTTTACTCGATGTGTTAATGGACTACTTTAGTTGCTGCTATATTCACGTTTAAATACTGTTCTGTACTCATTAAAATCTCTACGACTTGCATTTTTGAGCAGTTTGGTAGATGAAATTGAGAGTCCACCACCTCAAATTAATTCAGAAATTACAGTAAAAATATTACAGCACATGTGGTTCACAAGTTTGACTAGGAGGTTAAAATTAAAGTTGCATCCTTGCGAAGTCAAAGTTTGCTCAAGATCCCAGAAGACAGAAATGAACTTTCCGAAAACAACAAAGTTTACCAGAAATTCGGTGGGCTTTCGGGGTGAGTTCTGAGTTCACATTCCTGAAGCTTAATAAAGTTTGGATTAAATTTAAACCCTTAATCTAGAGTTCGCCTCGCTCTGTTCCCATATCTTTTTAAGTCACAGGGGAAAATAGTAAAACTTGGTTTGGAGGGACGAGTCTCTTCAAGAAAAGTTTTCAAAAATTCGTACGTTCTTCATTCAGTTCGGTGACGGTGCGTTAAAATGATTTTATTTTTTGAAAGAAAGGAAAGGCTCAACTAGGTGAGTTTATTCTGAGACAATTTGTAGCTTCTAGCTGCCAATATGTATGCATGATTTTATTTGTGGTGAAGCACAAGGAAGGCCTCTTCACAATTTTTGTGAGTAGCGCAGCATTACTAAGAGCCTCCTGTACTTTTCGAATTCTATTACATTAATTTCTTTTTACTCTGGTAATGCCACCACTGGTCGTTACTTATACAAGCAACTACTCATTTTTCCTCACGAGGTATGAGTGGACCCCGAACATCCAAGTACAGAGCAGAAAAATTTCTGCCCCGCTGGGAAATGAATGCGTGCAATGCCTAGCGCGCTAGCTAACTGTACCACGGTGACTGACTCTAGCTGCTAATATATGGTCAACTAACTGCCATAGACATTGCTCTCCAAAGCATACGGTTGTGAAATCAACGGCAAAGAAATCGTATACAGGGTGTCAAGAATTACGAGAACGCCCGATTGAGGATAACATAATTATTTATTATTATTATAGTAAGTTTTATTAGGTAGAACAAAAATATATACATATAGTAAAATAGAATGAAATTATAAAGAAAAACAATAAGATTAAGCAAAGATACAAGAACAAAAAAAAAAGAGAATGAAGTTAATGTCCTACCTAAAGGGCGGGGTTATTGCCTGTGGCAATTTCTTCCACCCAACCCTTTTTTTAAAGGTATTTGCATACAATTTTCTCATCCTCCGTCTTGTTTCCATGCTTTAACTTCCATGGACAACAATATTATTTACCAGCACTGCAAAGTTCAAAGTAAACACCCAGTTAGAGGGCACTGCGTATTGTGCGTTAAAAAAAGCGGGTTCTGTCCTTGATAAATAGAAATATCGCCTGTAAAATGTATGAGTTCGGTTCTTCTCTGTTTGCATTTCTCCAGGAGAGGCCCGGTGAGTTGGAATGTTGTTTGCTCTTTCTATAAGTTTCTGTGTACATTGGGGATTTTCTGCATTTATTAAGTAAGAATATGGGAAGGCACGAGATAGTGTTGGTACATTTCGTTTTATTTTCCCTTTCTTTCAATGTACAGCATGAAACTCATATTTATTTCTTTCGATTATTGGCTGTAATGTAAAGTTAAAGGTACTTATTGGAATTTAGTGCAATCTGTCATTTTTTCTCACAGAATATAATGATGTACCTACAACAATGAAAGAATGGTTCCCCGAAAAGAAAATAGTAATAACAGAAGAAAACAGTTATACATTTGGAAAAGTTAACATATCTATTATTTTTGCTCTCCCTTCCCTATCGTCTCCAAGGTCACAGCAACAGCTGAGCCCCCATCACAAGGAAGTTGTAAGCGTTTCTGTCGTAAAAAAAGAAGTCTTCTTGTGCTCTGAGCACCTCACGATTGAAAGCAAACAGATACAGGATCCCAGAAAAGGCGGTGCTCCAGCTATTGATGGAGTCTCCCAGGAGGATGGTAAGAATGGACGAGGCCTTGCACAGGAACTGCGTCACTTCGTAGTGCTCGTTCCTCAGGATGACATGGTAGACAAAACTGAACACGGGCAGTCCGCCAGAAAGAACACTGAAGTAGAAAAGAGAAGGTTTTGCCTCGAGCGGCATTGAAGCAGCGATGTGATTGGCCAGATGAACATTTGTCATCGCAGATCCGCACACGTAGGAAATATCATGCAGACGGTTGTATATCAAGTTTAAAAGGGACCTACGCTCGTTCCTTGCGTAAGCCACAACCCCTAGCGCCCCATACAAGATATAGAGGGTTCGGTTCCAGTTGAGCCAGCGGGTGCAGCCGCCCCAGTATCGCCAGGACATGTAAGTGTTGGCTCCGCACAGCAGAGAGTGGGACAGGATCTCGAGATAGATCGTAACTGACATTCACGTCGATATAAATTTTCAATTTTTTCTGAGGTTATGTTTGTCCTCCCATGTAGGTATTTGATAGGAGCTCTTAACGCAAGCTTGCAATTTCGTAAATTTTTTGTTGAAGGTCGGTTTGTAAATAAGACTTATAATTTCTAATATTTATCACAGCAGAACATTTCTTGGTTTGAGAATTTATTGAACTTGCATCAGGAGCACGAACATCTATAAATTGATGCCATTTTGTTCTGACGAACTTTTAACGACATTAGTTTGCAATTCATTTCCAAATCTTGTTCTAGTAAATATGAAACCTGTTTACTGAATTTATTTAAATGAGCAATTCAAAATATGATAGAGAATGTTTGTAATTATTTTGGCTTGAAAAATAAAATAAAAAATCAAATCAAATGTATACCCATAGGTATCTAGGTAAAATGCATGAATGTATCAACGTATTTTGTTTGTACTGATTCATGTATTCTGCATCCGCTGAACACATAATGATAAAAATAAAGCGCGCGATTAGCTCAGTCGTTAAGCACTCGCTTGCCATGCGGAAGGTCCCGGGTTCGATCCCCCGTGCCGACAAAAAATTGTATTCTTAATTTGGTTACAGTTGTTTGTAAGGAATACCTTCCGGTGCGTTCGTGTTGACCCAGCACCTAAATGGGAAGTATTGTGTCACTTCTCGCCCATCAGAGCGAAGGCATACTACGGGATGGGCAGGCTACAACACAGACCACAAACGTCTTCAGTGGCACCTGTTTCATGGCTACGAAATAAAAAAGGCTGTGAAACACTCATCTTTAAAAAATAAAAATGTGTCACTTCTCGCTCATCAGAGGGGAGGCATACTGCGAGATGGGTAGACTACAACACAGACCATAAGCGTCTACGGCAGCTCCTGTTATATGGCTACAAAATAAAAAAGTCTGTGAAATACTCATCTTTTTTTTCTTTTTTTTTAAGCTAGCCCAGAATATCAGTAATAACTCTGGAACGTCCTGATTTGAAGTAGTTAAGACGAAAACAATAATGAAGGATGAATATGAGGAAAATTGAGTAAAGAGGAAAACGTGTAACACAAACTCTATATGTATAGACAAAGAAAACTCTCCTTCAAATAGAAGGGACATATTGTAAAATAGTTACTAATTTGTTTGAAGAACAAAACAATATTGTCAGGTAGTCTAAAGAAAGTTTACCAACAAGGTAACTTTTAATTCAATAGAAGTAGAGGGTTTTATTCATTAGTAAGTATGTGAACCGTTAGTGAAGTGGTTAATACGCTAGTCTGCTAATCGAGGTAGCGTAGGGATCCGTTGGTTCGAATCCCATCCATAGCATGAATTTTTCTCATTAATTTGAGTTTGTGACCACATAATAATAAGACTCTGAGGGTTAGGTGGTAAGAATTAACCTCGCCGAGTGGTTACCTTCCACTAAACAGTATTATTATTAGTATTAGTATTAATGATAATGCTGTGACAAAGGAACTTTTCTCATTCAATTTTCTTTCAATAATAAGTAGGTATATGATTTGATGATAATAATAATATCCATAGTTTAAAAAAAACTATCCATTTTCCTCTAATTATTTCAAGCTAAATTAAAAATTATGAAGTAGGGTATTACTTTACGTTTACTGGTTTCAAATCCAACCATGTTAATCTACGTTCTGCTGGCTATTGTCAGCCCCTGTGTGGCTGGGTGAGGTTAATTTAAGTGGACAGCAAATGAAACACCAGCGCCGTCGTGATATGACCATGACCTCATTCCAGAAAGCCCTCTTACTCTCAAAATCCCCAATTCTCCTTTCAACTGTAAAATTTTGTTCAGATGACCCAATCAGAGGGTGTTTTTTTACCCAAATAACCCAATTAGAGTGAAGTTGAAAGGGAGATTTGGGGATTATGAGAGTGAGAAAGCTATCTGGAATGAGACCCATGTTGTTGAAAGCGACGTTCAAACCCGAATAATCGCCAAAATAAATTCAAATATTCTCTCCATTCTATTAGACCTTTCCTTTGCTCCGTTCACTCCACCTGGTCTCTCTCCTCAGGGTTTCTTTTATTTTTTGAATTTTATAACGAAAATGCATTAATAGAAATAATAGAATCAAACACGCCAATAACTAGGAAGACGGAGAAATTGTAGTAATGAGAATGAAGGGGAGGGGAGGGAGAGAGAGAGAGAGAGAGAGAGAGAGAGAGAGAGAGAGGAGAGGAGAGAGAGAGAGAGAGAGAGAGAGAGAGAGAGAGAGAGAATTAGGAGAGAAGGAGAGGAAAATATGGTTTTCCGCTCCATTTACTTTCTAAAGATGAGAGGATAAAGAGAGAGTGGATCATAAAAAAATCTGTGAAATTACTCAAGTTCAAGATTTTTATGAAAAAAAGAAGAAGAAAAAATCTGTGAGAATTACTCAAATTTAAGATTTTTTTTCGGCTACCTTACTTACTTTGTAAAGTTTACTTTCCTCCTCCTGTATAACTTATCTCATTTTCACGGAAGGAAATTAAACTCAAGAGAACCTTCATTAGCATTTTTCACAAATTCACAGTAAACGCAAGAACCATTAGGAAGGATGGATCCGGTTTTTTTTCACATTGCAAAATTTTAAATAAATTGTACGGGCGCTCACAGTTTCTATGATACCATTCTTATTGCGAAAGAAGAGGAACGCCCTTTGTCAATAAAGAGTTATTATTATTATTATTGTAACGAAGTGAATCTGATACAACTCCACCGATAGCTTTAACGCGATAAAAGTTGTATTTTTTTCCAAACAACCTAAAAAATTGAGGATAAATATTTTCGATACACTCTTGGAATTTGTTTTATTATAATAATAATAACACTCTTTAGTGGAAGCTAACTTAGGTAGAGGTTAATGCTCAACGCATTTTCTACCACCTAATGCTCAGTCTTATTATTTTGTGATTAACAAACACAAATTAATGAGGAAAAATCATGCACTGAGTGGGATTCGAACCAAAGGATCCCTACGCTGATTGGATTACCAGACTAGCGCGTTAACCACTTGACTACGAGTGCACATATTTTCTTTGGGACATAATTATTACAATAATGTTATGACAATAATTTCAACTTCACGACACAAGGACCATACTTCATAGGCGTGGCCCTTAGTACGGGATGACGACAATCAAAAGAAACTAGCATAAGTTCAGTTAAAAATATTATGAATTATGTGAACTGTCAGTGTCATATATATTTGAACCACCGACCTCAGTAGCTTGATCGATAAGGCAACGAATTTGTGACCTGGAGGTCGGTGGTTCAAGTCCCGGTTTCAGCGTAAATTTAGTAATGCGAGTTTGAGTAGTTGTGATATCACGAAAGTGATTAACACAAATATATGATAACTATATATTTGAACCATTTTACTTATCATGTATAAAATAAATAAATGTTACCCCCCCATACCTATTATTTTGTTCTAACTCCATATCCTGATTTCCTATTTCTCTAATTTCTTGTTGGTCTACTATTCATGCTCCTTCTCTATCATCCTGAATACCTCCTGAGCTTCACAACCTGTCTCTTCCAAGCTCTCTTATTTCTTCAGTCTATGTTGAATCCTCTGCTATCCTTTTGTACCCGGGGATGTCTTTGTGTTGTAGTAATTAGTTCAGGGTCCGAGCGGCCACTTTGATTATTCACTTTGAGGCTAAGGGCAGGTCAGTAGCTGGTGTATTTTCCTTTGATGAAAAACCACAGCTCTTAATAAATGAAATCTTTTATTTACTGTCCTAATTGTTTCAACCAAAGGTTTTTTGGCACACCTAGAGTAACAAATTATCATATGAATTTTTTTTTTCAAAATGTTTTATTAGAAGGTTACCACGTAGCATATGTACAAATTTATATCTAATAATAATAGCATTCATGGTAAGACTTGCATTATACATTTTATCAGATAATACAGTAGTTACGTATAAAGTTATGATTGCACTAAACCACAAAAGAAAAAGCCAGTGTCAACGGCACGCCGAAAACACCATTTCTCGTGAAAACACTGAAGTTAAGCAACGTATAGCGATAATAGGACTTGATGAGTGACCAATAAATGGCTATTTCTAACCCCACGTAGGCTTGTTGAAAAAGAAGATGAGTGTTTCGCAGCCTTTTTAATTGAACGCAGTGAGGAAGCGAAGCGACCTCACTAAGTGAGGTTCTGTTTTAACTTGGGTACTGGACGATTTGGCTTTCGTTTGTCTGTCTGTTTGTTTGTTCCGATCGGATTCTTTAAAATTGATGAAATTTAGTATACATGTTAATTGGGGTCCTAGAATTTTATCTATTGTTTCAGGGCCGCGATTTAGGCCACTCGGGCCACATGGGGTCCGTTTTTATGAAAATTGAAAATGATTTTCCAAATATTTAATTTCATTAGTGAAATTTTCTGATCATGGAAGCTAAGGGGGTCGCACTGTGTTAAAAAAAATCAAAAAAGGTTAAAAAAAAAAAAAAAAAAAAAAAAACTAACCTAACCTAATACATAGATCTGCCAAAATAGGTAGGTATCGCATTTTTTTTTATACATGCACACAATAATTATTATGATGTAGATTAGCCACTAAGGACCACAATATGAAACAGGATTAAAGTTAACCTACGCCACAGACGCTCTCGAGTCCGAGTTTTAAACTATCACAGTGCATACTAAAGCCCAGGTTAATAATAATAATATCGTCTCATTTATACTGCCCGATTGGGACTAGGACTAGTAAGTCCCATTATTCCAGCAGTAGGCCCAAGACGTATTATTATAACTTCATGTCCCAGATAGGTTTTGAACCCGCGACCTCTGGATTACCAGTCAGACGCCTTGACCACTGAGCTACCGGAACAGACAGAAGTTAAAGGACAGTCTGGTATATCTTTACACTAATCCTGATTTATAATTCGGCTCTAAATGTTCAATTTCAATTTACCATTGCTATAGTTCAAACCCTATGGACCTAGAACAAATGGCTCTAGCATTTAGGAAGTTTCTAGGGTCGTCAATTTTTCTTCGAAGACCCAATTTTTTATTCCTTACATTGCTTCCCTGTCTCTACTATGAGGAAACAGGAAAGTAAAAAAGGAGAGGAGACAAGGATAAGCTCCTCTCTTCCTAGGAACGAAAAACTCCTCGAGGGCTGTCTTGTCTGACGCATGTCATGACGTGTCTTCACATCAAGTCTGTCGCGATGAAAGACAGATGAGGGGGAGCATGAAGGTGTAGGTGGTACAGCAGATATGAAATAGTGGCTCTGAGAAGAGGGGGAGGAGATGAGGAGAGGAGGGAGGATGAGAGGGAGGAAAGATGGAGGAGAAGAGAGAGGTGATAAGGAGAAGGCGAGGGAGGAGATAAGGAGGAGAAGAGGGAGGAGATAAGGAGGAGGAGAAGAAAGGAGATAAGGAGAAGGAGAGGGAGGAGAAGAAGAGGAGAGCAGAGGATAAAGTAGGAGGAGGAGAGGAGATAAGGAAGAGAAGAGAGGAGATAAGGAGGAGAGGGAGAAAGAAGGAGGATAAGGAAGAGGATGAGAAAGAAGGACGAGGAGGAGAGAGAGGAGATAAGGAGGAGGAGGAGAGGAGATAAGGAAGAGAGAGAGGAGACGGAGGAAAGAAAGAGGAGCTAAGGTGGAGAGAGAGAGAAAAGGAGGAAGAGAAGAGGAGAGGGAGCAAATATGGAGGAGGAAAGGAAGGAGATTAGGAGAAGGAGAGGAGATAAGAAGGAGAAGACGAGATTAGGAGCAGAGGGAGAAAAGTGAAGAGATAATGAGGAGGAGAAGAGGGAGGAGATAAAGAGGAGGAGAGGGAGAAGGAAGATAACACGAAGTACAAGGAATGAATATGTTGAGATTGATAAATGCTCGTATGATGAGAAGAACAACATCTTATTTTGGTGAAGTGGTAGGAGAACGCATGGTTTCTGTCTCCATGAGGGTTAACTTGTTAAGTCATGGGAGGGGAAGGATTGCTAGGTGTATTGAACTCGTTGGACGATCAGAAGCGATGTTTTGGTCGTCTAAATAAAGATGGCTGTTAAACACTCATCTTGAAATTTTGGGTGATTCCATTACTTTCCTTTCTATAGATTAAGGAAAACTAAAAAAAGAGAGAGAGAGTATAAGAGAAAATCAAACAAAGGATTGAAGGGAAAGTAGGGAGGTCTGACCTTTAAAATTTGGACATATTTCATAATTCTGATTAATAGAGAAAATAATGAGAGAAAAGAGATAGAGAGAGGAAAACATTTGAGGGCTTTGATTAAAAAGTGGTAGAAAATGAAAGAAAGAAAGAGAGAGAGAGAGAGAGAGAGAGAGAGGTAGAGAGAGAGGAAGAAAGAGCAAGAGAGAGAAAGAGAGAGAGAGAAAAAAAAAAGAAAATAGAGAAAGAGAAGAGAGAGAAAGAGAAAGAGAGAGAAAGAGAAAAGAGAGAAAGAGGAGAAAGAAAGAAAAGAGAGAGAAAGAGAAGAGAGAGTAAGAGAAGGATGAGAAAGAGAAAGAGAGAGAGAGAGAGAGAGAGAGAGAGAAAAGAGAGAGAAAGAGAAGAGAGAGTAAGAGAAGGATGAGAAAGAGAAAGAGAAGAGAGAGAGAGAGAGAGAGAAAAGAGAGAGAAAGAGAAGAGAGAGTAAGAGAAGGATGAGAAAGAGAAAGAGAAGAGAGAGAGAGAGAGAGAGAAAAGAGGAGAGAAAAAAAGAGAGAGAGAGAAAAGAGAGAGAAAAAAAGAGAAGAGAAAAAAGAGAGAGTGAGAAACAGAGAAGGAAGAGAAAGAAACCCCAGCGTACAAAACAAAAATTGATGTAAATCCGCAAGGAAAATCAAACCCGAAACTCTTCCTTCTCTAAGCTTATAATTAAATAATAACTCAGTCCACCTTTTCCTTCCTCAATCATTTTATTTCCTCCGCACCTTGAAGCTTCCCTTCCACTATCTTTCTTATCTTCTCCTCCTCCCCATATTCCCGATACAACATCTTTCTTTACATATCCCCACTTTTTTTATCCTCCTTATTTTCTCTCTTTCTCCCTCTCTCTGTCTCTCCCTTTCTCTCTCTCTCTTCTTAACAATTTTTCTTTGCCTTCGCCATATCTTTATTACATCTCTTTATTATCTTCTTTTGTTTTCTGAGTTATTTATACTTTCACATTTCCTCTCCTTTTCATGATATTATTATGTTGTACCTGAATTTCTCTTTTCTTTTTTCTTATCCCTTTTCTCGCTCTCTCTTGTTCTTCACTATAGTTTCACTTGGTTGAATTGATTTACACTGTTTTCTTTTATCAATATCCTTTCTCTCAGTCTGGATTCCCATCTTACCTATTATTATTATTATATAACACTTTATTGGTCAACTACATACATTCAACAAAATAGGACATGATAAAAAAAAAAAAAAAAAATAGAATATGACTGTAGTGAACCAAGGGGCGAGGTTAAACTTTAAAGGTTAAACCTACCTTCTGAGCTATGTTCTGATTTATTAAACTAAGAAGAAGAGACAGAAAATGTGGCCAGATAATATATTAGAATATGAAAGGATAAGAAAAAAGTCCTACAATTCTGCGGTACCCACACCAAAATTTAGTTTTATAATAACAAAAAGACACCTGAAGTAATGTACTATACTGTTCCGGGTATGTTTGTGGTGATGGAGAGGAGGGTTTTAGCAGGTATGGCGCACTGTTTCCAGCGCTGGAACCCCGCACTTCGCTTGAACCATAGAAGATTTTGCCTCCTCTCACAAGAAAAAAAAAAAAACAAAAACAAAAAGAAACACATTTATTTAATTTAATTTTATTTAATATCATATGAAAAAGTATAATAATTATGTACATACATTCACATTTTTCAACGAGGAAATATGTTCAAACAAAGAGGCGATGGACTTGACCATCACGTTCTCATGATGGTTGATCGCACATAGAAATATGTGGTTCAGGACGTAGAAATAAGTTGGCTAACTTTGAAATAAAGTTGGCTGGAGACCATCACTCACCCCTACAACAACTTGACCATCAGTTCACAAACAGGAACCCGAACTTCTTCCTCCTGGACCCCAGCTTAGACTCTCGGGTCAGTGCGTCATCCAGCGCCGTGTTGAGAAACACTCCCACGTCAATACCCGCCTGTCAATAAAGCAAAGAATAAATAATAAAATAATAATATAGCCTTATTTATACTGCCACATTAGGACTATTAAAGTCCCATTATTCCAGCAGTAAGCCCAAGACATACTATTATGTGGTAAAAATCCCAAATGGGAGGATAACTTGTCATGTCCCGGCTGGGTTTCGAACCCACGACCTCTGGAACCTCTGGATTCACAGAGTGCCGCCTTTACCACTGAGCTACCGGGACAGACTTAAATTGAATAAATTGAAATAGTATTTTTTTATCATGTTTGTATTAAGAACTATCGTGATGTTACAATTACTCAAACTCACACAGCAAATTCTTTAACAAACTTGGGTCCCGAACCATCCACCTCCAGGTTAGAACAGAAGACTTTTGTTACCATCATAGGGTGGTGCCATCGAGAGCAATGTCGTAAAGATATCCTTTAGGCGACTAGAGCCATGGCTTCGCAGACAATCTTATGAAACATCTGTAGTCAAGTGCATTGGTAGTGAAGTAGTTAAGGCGCTTTTCCCAGAAATACTGCTCGTCAAGTGGTTAACGCGCTAGTCTGGTAATCCAGGTAGCGTAGGAATCGGTTGGTTCGAATCCCACCCCATGCATGAATTCTTCCTCATTTATTTGAGCATATGACCACATAATAATAATACTCCCAGGGTAGGTAGTGAAAAATGCTTTAAGCATTAACCTCGCCTGGTGGTTACCTTCCACAAAGGAGTATTCATATTATTAAACATGACTAATAGTAATGGACAGCTCCCATTACACATCTAGGCTGCAGCAAGAAATGATCCTGCAGTAAGGGGCACTCTCCCAATAAATGTAATGGTTCATAATTGCAGCTTCTTGCTTTTTAATTAGTTCACCTTGAATACACACGCATGTACCTCCAGTTTCGAACACGTAAGTTAGCTCAGTATTTCAGTAATCCATAGATTTTTTTTTTTTTTTTTTTTTTTTTGAGGGGGAAAATCTTATAAGATTCCTTCAGCAAAGCTCTAGTGCTGAAGGATATGCGGGACTTGCCGGCAGGGTATGGTGTGTCGCCCCTCTTGAAGGGCACCAATTCTGTCGGCTCACCCGCTAAAAACCTGGAGGGGTTCTTCTTTATTATTTGCTGGAACCATCCTTAGGTTGCAGGTTCGAAACCGAACTGTGACATTAAAAGTTAGCCCTCATTTGGAATTTTCACCTTACAATAATATGTCTTGGGCTTACTCGCTTACTGCTAGAATAGGAAGTTTTTAGTTTTAACCAGGCAGTACAGATAAGATAACATTACAATTACCTTGAGTATTTTGGCAATGGAGTTGACATGCAGAGAGCTGTCCCCGTACTTGAACATAGAGGTGAGTTTGCCTGACTTGGTGATGGCTAGGATGAGACTGGCATTGCTGCAAGCCTCCTCTTCCTGAGTGGGGTCCACGAGATAGTGCTCTCCTATCTGAAATTCAATAAAATTATCGTATTTAATAATAATGATAATAATAATAATAGAAAATCTTATAAGGGCAAATTTTTATAAGTAAATCTATTAAGCCCAGAACTTTGTGTTAATCGCTTTTGTGATGTCACAATTACTCAAACTGCATTGAACCACCGACCTCCAGGTTCCGCCTTATTGATCAAGCTACTGAGGTGGCGGGGTTATTGCCACAGGCAATAACCCCGCCCTTTAGGTAGGACATTATTGTTATTTTCTTTTCTTTTTTACTTATTTATTTTGTCATTTGTTTGTTCTTTTTTTCTTCTTCTTTCTTTTCTTAATTTTATACTGTTGCCTGTTTGTCCTCCTAATAAAGCTTTAAAAAAAAAAAAAAAAATGAATGAGTTTCTCATATTTGAGTTAATACCAGGAGGGTAGCTTACACCCGAAGGACCCAGGTTCAATTTCCAAAAGGGTCGTATTTTTTCGCCTCTGTATAATACCCTTACCTCTTTTTTTTACTTTTGATTTAACGTTGTGTACGTACATTTTTGTATACCATATTCACAATAAAACTTTTTACTGTTGCTATATGTATGGATTTGCACAAATGGTGGTGGAAGTTTATTACGATAAAGTAATACGTTGCTAAGGCAAATATTGTGTTCAGCGGTACAAATTAATCAAAATATAAATGTATATAAAATATAAATACTATTCTTTGGGTAGTTTAGATGTGGAAGGAATTTTTCTAGCTTGTCAGTACCTCAATTTTAAATATAAGACTCGTGACCCTCTTATTGTAGATTAGACATGATGAAATTCTGAAAATGGCTGGTAGTGTTGTATTTACCTTACACATAGTGACGAGACAAGGAATGCGGGAAATGTCCAGATTCCAACAGTCGTAGGGGTCGTCTGAGAGCTGCAGGTCTATGTTTTTGCCATCGACAGCAGCTGTAGTGACGCGGGGTATTCGCGTGCAATTTAAGGCGGCTTTAACAGCTAGTGAAGTCTGTGAATTAGGTCATAAATAAATTGATGTGATAACAAAAAGGTTACCTGAACGCACGAAAGTCTGTAAGTTCGAATTCCAGCAAGCAAGGCAGTCATCTTTACACAATTCATTTTAACTAGTTCTTAACACCTTGGTTTTTCTTTGGTTCTTTTTATTGAAAACTATGAAATAAGGAAAACATAATTTCTTGATATCACTTTGAAAACCATAGAAATTTCAATTATTTGTGTGTCACAGCCTAGTTGAAAGAGATTTTTTTATACTATGTGATCTTGGAACTGATTGGCTGACAGGTCATCAGAATTATGGGGCACTTCCAAGACTAACTAAACAGCTGAAATTTCGTATTGTGGTAAGGTTTGATGTACATAAAGATTGATGTGAAAATATAGGTAATAATTTGAATACAGTAAATTTTGATCTGGAAATGTCGTAAAATGGTGTCGGTTGAGGTAGCATAGTTGCTCGAAATTTAGACAAATCCATCAATATTCTGACTACCTAGAAAGCTGAAACTTTGATTGGTAGTAGATTGTGAAAGTAAAAAGAAAAATATTAAAACCAGAATTTTGAACATAAATAACAAAATTAAAAGTGTTTGGGTGGAAGAGTTCCCTTGGGAGAATCTTGCCACGTTAAAAAAAGCCATTAATATAAAAAAAAGTACAACAACAAAATCTTACAGCATCAAACAGATTGCCTCCAAGTTCCAGAATGAGAATATCAACAAACAGCTTCCAGCACTTCTGACCCCGCACAATACTCAACTTGTGAAGAGGAAATGAAGAAGCATAAGCCTTGGCTAAGCTGTTGCTGATTTCCGTGGCCAAATCTTCGCCACCTCGACCCTCAAACATAGGTGTGGCATTGGCTGAACTGAAATTTTAAAGAGAAAAATAAAAAAATATTATAAAAAAATCACCAAGTAAAGAAGATTTATAACTTCTAGTTTCCTAACAGGACAAAAAGTTTTTATGTTATAACATTTTATCACAGCTAGGTTAGAAAGAAAACTGTCCATGATTATATTGATTATGTATGTTTCATCTAATTTTCTTCTTTTATTTTGTTTTAATTATATTATTTTGTGATATTATTCAATAAAATAAGATAAAAAAAAGAAAGCTGTACTGTAAGACATTGACAGTAAGATTGAGCAAAGATTATATTAATAGACTATTAACTATAAAAAAACCTCTTGTATCCAAACAGAAAATTTATTCTTTTGTTCAACAGAGAGAATTTGATTTACTTTTAGAACTAAATTGTTCAGTGGTATTAAAACCAGTATTGAAACTTTCAAATACTCACCAGTCTACAAAAAACTCTAACTTTCCCAACCCTGGTGAATCAGGAGATGGAGTGTCAATTTCAGTTTTGACTCCCACTAGAATATCACTGTTTGCTAGACGTAGCCGAGCTGAGCCATTGGCTGTACTAACAAGATCACACTCCAGCTCCATTGGTCGGTAAGATATACAGGTTCTTCCATCATTTCTCATGTTCACCTGAAATTAGATTGATGGAAAGTTGTAACTTGAAAACAAGTACAGTAAAAGCAGGAGCAGTGATTCACTTTTACACAAT
This sequence comes from Bactericera cockerelli, assembly GCA_024516035.1. Classification (NCBI taxonomy): domain Eukaryota; kingdom Metazoa; phylum Arthropoda; class Insecta; order Hemiptera; family Triozidae; genus Bactericera; species Bactericera cockerelli. The sequence goes on from CM044961.1 coordinate 15,469,728, forward strand.
GAAACAAATTCCAATGTGAGAAAATCATAATCTATGTTAACAGTAGATTTATTACTCATCATCATCATAGGGTGGCATCATTGTGAACAATGGTAGCCAGACAGTGGAGGAATGACTCAGCACTTCTACCACTGTCTTTACAAGGAAGCTAATATTTGACAAGGGCCCCCAGAACCAAGCCAATGCTGGTCTACTCTCTGTTTATAGTCCCCCAGCCAGACTAAAGTACTAAAGTTATTAATTTATAACTAAAGTGAAGTAACTTTATCAATGAATTTCAATCTTTTTCTTGTACTTTGCCTTTTCCCAAATCTACTTGAGGTCAGCATTTTTGATATTTTACCTTAATAAGAAATAAAAAAAATTCAACATACCTCCACTCCATCAACTATAAACTTTCTCTCTGCATCATTTATCAATACTGCTGCCATGTTTCAGGAATGTCAATCTTCAGGAATGTACTTCAAATGTTGATCTTGAGATGGATTACTGCTTCCTTGTCATAATAAGAATATCTCAGTTTCTTCACAAAAAATAATTCCTTCAAGAATTCAAAACCTAGTGGAAATAAGAAGGAAATGTAATTTTTACAAACATACAAAAAATATTGGGATGACATTTTATAACGTTGACAACATGAAAAGGTTCAATTTTTAGGCTGTCCAATATTTTAGTACAATCTCTATGGGGTGCAAAACTTATGATAATTATATGACTGCACAAGTGATTGGCATATCTCCAGTTGTGAAAAACCTCAGCATTCTACACATAACAACAGGACATTAATGGTTGGGTCAAGACTCAACTGCTGGGTCACAGCTCATGTAGATTAACATCATGATCAGAGCTCTGTGATGGGTGCAAATTGATCATGTGACACTGAATCTACATGAGCTGGGACCCAGCAATCGAGTCTCAACCCGGCCATGAATAAATTGAACATTGTTTTTACCACTTACACAGGGTACAGAAATCTGAACACTAACTATGCAAGAGTAGAATAGAATCCTCACATATCACCTTCATAGTTCTCTGTGGTCTTACAGGCATAGGCAACACACACTTTTTGATTAGATCGGTAAGAATCTCAATAAAATAACTCAAAACTCAATCTTTTCCTCAGAAAAGTTACAAATTATAATTCCATAAAATTTCCTTTTCAAATTGGCAAAATGCAAATTATAAAAAATAAAATGATTCCGATATTTGAAGTTTCCCGCTTTTCTAATTTATATCCAGGAAAAAAAGGTCCGTTTATAAATTTAAGGAAATGAGGAAATGTCAGAAATCCGAATATCCAAATCCAAAACCCGGCAACACTGGATAAGGTTTTAATTTAAATTAATAAATTGGATACAGAAAAGGGAAGAGATTCAAATAATATTTAAATTTTAATTTATATTTAGTTAATTTTAAGTTTTCTGGTGAATTGATTTTCAAACTATTGATTTGTATGATTGACTAATTTCAATCAGTTTTCATCAGTATCTTTTGTACAAATTAAAATACAAAGCACAGTCGTGTGAGTCTCGGAAGCGAACTCAAAACTTACACATTGCATTAGAACTCTGGTTCATTCTACAAAGTAAACTAGCCTCATATCAGAAATCTTCTAAAAATAGAGTAAGTGCCTCTTATCTCTTCCTTGACTGGGAAACAGCATAGGCTCCAACCTTTTTTTGCCTTAACATCTCCTCAAGATGATGCTTAACCCACTGTTTGCTGGAAAATCAAAAGACCAGCCACACAATAACCTTACACAGCCTTGGCGGGTCTGGAACAAGGCAGAAAATACTATGGTTAAAATTTAAGTGGTCACTCATTAAGTCTTGCTGCAAATTGTTTATCTTCTGTTGTCTTACAAAAACTGAGAGGCTGGCCTACCATTCACTCCATTCAGCTTCTCTCAGTCCAATTAAGTTCATCAATTGTTTACTTCTTACCTTTTCTCTGACCTCAGTAGCTAGATTGATAAGGCAGTGGACTTGTAACCTGGAGGTTGGTGGTTCAAGTCCTGGTTTCAGTGTATATTTAGTAGAGTGGGTTTGAGTAGTTGTGATATCACATTAGTGATTAACACAAATATGATAACTTATTACCTTTTCTTACATACATGTTGTTTTCTATGTGAAATACATAGGTAAATTATTGTTTTATTGGATCACTGTTTCTGGACCAACTTTTATGAATATTTCACAGAATGCTTTAAATAATGTAAGTTCATGAAGGCATTCCTGATAGGTATACCTACTTAATTTATCTGGTTGCAATGATGTGTGATGCAGCCACACCTTTTACTTTTTACCTCAATTTTCCTTTTCTAGTATTAAGCAAATCATCCTGTTTTTATAGTTAATTAATGAAATAAATACCATGTCCAAGATGATCATGAATATACCTACATATTTTAGGTTAAAAAAAAAAAAAAAAAAAAAAAAACAAGTAGAAAGATATGGAAGGAAATGAAGCAATCCTTAATGTTATGAGTAGTTCTCTTTTCACCGGTGTTACCGGTGTATGAGTAAAAGAAAGTCTTTTAAATGTAGATTATTCTTAATATTATTTTTCTGTTGACTTAACCTCACTACAGTCTAGATAATAGCATCTATCAAAATGGAAGCTCAAATTAAACCCTCCAAACCATTCAAAAAAGGCAATGATGATGACTGGGTTTGTTCAGATACTGCTTGTGGGAACATCAACTTTGCATGGAGAACCTCATGCAACCGATGCAGCTTGGAGAAAGTTGGTGGCACAAGTAGCAGTGGTAGCTCAAAGAAGAAGTTGGGTCATGAAATAGGTAAGACTATCAATTTCAATAAAATTGTAAAAAAAATATCCAGTGAGAATAAGACCAATCATTTCCTTTTTAGGGTGTATTATGAAACAAGATTAGTAAATCTAAGGCCAACCCTTAGATTTTATCAGCTGACCAATAGGTATTCTAAAATCAGATTTTCTGTCACAAAAACTAGACAAAGCTATGTTACACCACAGAAGTAATACACAGCTACAAAGCCCAGCTTAGATATGAGATATGACCTCTACAGTTGTTGTCTAGGTGAAATTTAAGGGATAGTGTCCACTAAGATTAACAAATCCTGTTTCATAATTTGGGCCTTAGACTAATTTTTAATGGGGAATTGAAATTGGATATAGATAAATATATGAAATAATAAAATTATTTAAAAAATGTATTATTCTACTGTCTTGCACTGACCGTCTAAATAAAGCACTACTTATACTTGAAAAAATTGCTGTACCAAAATATCAATGACATTAGATTTTTTTTTTTTTTTTTTTGAGCACTGTAACATGAATAGAAAATACACAGAGTAAGTAGCACAAAAATATTTACACTAATCACCCCAGTTAGCTACAATCTCTTAAAAGCTAAAAATTACTCCTTCTTAGAGATAATTATTTATTTCTCAAGTTAAAAAGGTCCACTCTCAGTTAATGTGAGACAGAATTATCTCTCTTTTTTGCCTGGTTCTAGACCCTATTAAGTCACCAAGGTAAGGGGTTTAGCCTCCATGAAATTTGCTGGAAACTTACAAACCATCTATCCACATTAACCAGGAAGTGAATTAACACTTTGTACGCCAAGCCCAAAATTGTGATTTTCCCCTGAGGCCACGATACAAAGGATTGTCTCTCGATATGTGCGACGTGGCCCCCAGCAAGTTTGTTTTTCATGGGGGGCCACATCGCTCATATTCAGAGACACTTTGTTACCTCTGTGGCCCATACTTTGTGGCCCATACTGAGAGACAATGCTTCAAAGTGAGGTCTAGTGTCTCTCAAAATGAGAGACGTGGCCCCAGCGGGAAGTCGCTGTCGCTCATATTGAGCGACCTGGCGTACAAAGTGTTAAATTATCTATATTCCTTGTTCTTCAGGTAAAGTCATAGCAGAGAAAAGTCATGGTTTGTTCAGCCCTGAGGACTGGCAATGTAACAAATGTGGGAATGTGAATTGGGCCCGGAGATCTCAATGCAACATGTGTAATGCTCCCAAGTTTGGAGAAATTGAAGAGAGAACAGGGCTTGGTAAGTTTAGAATTTATTTATTTATGCTGCTTGAATAATATGACTTGATTTTCTTTAATATATGGGTAAGTTGTTTTGGTGTTATATTCTTAAGTGCTCAAATTCATAGGGAAAATCCATGCAAAATCAGAGGTATTACTCAAAATCTAACTTTAACTAACAAAAGACAGTCAATTAAATTTTGAATTAATGTTCTCTTGTACTATTTATTAATTAATGAAAAATGTTTAGGGCTCAATATTCTATTTTTTTATGCAATATACATACAACCAAATAAAGTCAAACTTTTTCCATGTTTTCTTTAATAATATATTAAAGATTATTTCTTCCAATATTCTTATCAAAAGCCTTAACAGGTATTTTTTTTAATTCTACAGCTGTCACAATAATTATGGGCTTATTATCTACAATAATCATAATTATTATGGCATTGTCAGTGAAGTATGTGGAAAGTGACATTGTAATGTATATGTTCTAATTTTCTAATGAATTACTTCCCAATTACAGGTGGGGGTTACAATGAGCGGGGGACTGTAGAATACAAACGGAGGAATGATAATGATGATGATGAGTATGATGATTTTGGACGGCGGAAAAAGCGAAATCATGGCAGTAGTATCCACTCTGAAGACTCTTATCAAGGTCAGTAATTTTTTTAATAAAATTAAGATGTGTGTTTCCAGGTAGAGTAGGGATATACTGATTCAAATCCCACACAATGCATGCATCTTTTGTCATTAATTTTTTTTTTTTTTTGTGACCACATAATAATAATATTCTGAGGGTTATGTGGTAGAACATATTTTGAGTGTTAACCTTGTCTGGTGTTTACCTTCCACTAAAGAGTGTTATTATCATGTACTTGTGGTCTATGTTGTAGCTTACCCACCCGTAGTATGCGTCTCCTCTGATGGGAGAGAAGTGACATACTTCATATTCAGGGTCAACACAAGTGCACCAAATGATACCTCTTACAAATGACTGGAACCAAATTTTGAATACAATTTGTTGTTGGCGCTGGGGTTCAAACCCGGGAACTTCCACATCGCAACTGAATATCTTACCACTAATCTAATCATGTGCTCACACCAGGGCTCCTGTCTCCTAATTTTTCTCTTAAAAGTTAAAGGATAAAAAACTTATCAAATAAAATAGAATTTTAAAAATTGTTACATTTCTCTGTTTATAAATATTTTTCCAGTTCTACATAACATTCTACTGATAAAATATTGTTCCTTCTACCCATGATATCAATATTTTCCTCTCTCTTCCAGGTGGTCTCGCCACAGCCAAAGAGGACAAGGAGGAACCAGAGGAGGAGGAGGAGGATGAGGAGGAAGAGGGAGATGACGAAGATCTGTCCAAGTATGATCTGAGTGGGTGGGGGGAGGAGGAGGAGGAGGGAGAGAGCAAAGCAGACGGGGAGAGTGAGCGCAAGGAGGACAGAGAGAGACGAAAAGAGTCGAGAGAAAACGAAGATAGTCGAGGACGATCGAGATCCCGATCTCCGATTCATAGGAAAAACTGAACGGAACGGATTTTTGAGTCTCTGGATTTACCACCCTTTCTTTGTATAAATTATAATAAAACGAGTGAAGATGATTTGTGGAGTATAGCGACCGGTTCTATCTCTATCAATAAATAACAAAAATAAAGGTTTATGAAACCCTGTGGTGTTTTGTCATGTCATCTTGGAGTCAGTCAATACCGGCACACTAGCGCAAATTTGACGAAAACGCTAGTGTTTTCAATCCAAGATTCGTAACTAAACCGAGGTTTCGTAAAATTGATAGAACCAGCCATAGAAGAACCAAGATCGTGAATAAAGATGAGAAAGTCAACACTTTGACTGCTTCTGGTGAACTTTGTTGTACAATAGATTTCTGAATTATGTAATAATTTTACTGACATTTATTTTACGTCACGAAAATGACAGTTGGGCTATTCTCAATGCAACCCTTTTATCTCAAGATTGTAATACCTACATCTTCTGTTTTCATGCTTGAAGCATTTTTGAGTGAGTTTATTATGTGGTCAGTCGGAAATATATGAGAATAAAATACTAGACACCTTTAAACTACTTGGCTGCGAATGACTTTTGCACATGAAATTCAATTTATTTATTTCATCATTTTAAAATAAAATACCTTTGTAAGGTATACAGTTAACTATCTCAGTCTTTTTATTCTGTATTTCTCTGTTTCAATGAAGATTTCTTTTTTCTTATACCCTTACTTCTGAAAGGAATAGAATATTACTTTTTTAAAGGTCAAATGTTTATCACAGTGGTCCCTCCCTCTAGTAAACTTTTTAAAAGTTTCACATGACCAAGCCTCGAACTCCAGCCTTCCTAATCTGAAATACCATTTGGCTACTGAGTTTAGTTGGAAAATTTACGCTTTAAAACAAAATCTTTATATATGATTGTAGTCATTCTAGCAAGCGCATTTGACGAACTACTTTTAATCGAAGGTTCGTGTATATTTCGCTTAGGTTAGTAATCAAATCATAATTTAACTGTATTGTGTTGTAAAATAAACAGTCAATTTGTGTTTGATTGAGAAAATTGTATATGATTGTATTTCTTTCTTTTTTCTAAATTAATAAATTAGTACTCTTTGGGAAACAAAAGCCATGGGATTGAATCTTGATATATAAGTTCCTCTGGGTAGCCAGATAATTTTACTTGTAATAGCACAATGTAATAAATGCATCTAGAATATTGTAATATGCTTACCAGTTGCACGTCAGCTATTGTCCAAAAAAGCTACGACGAAATTCTAAGATTGAACTTGTAGAAATCAAAAGCTCAAAAATTATAGAATATAAAATAGACTTACCTAAAATAGGTAGGTATACAGTGGAACCTGGATATAAAGCTACGTACACACTATATCGAATGTGTCGATCGTCATAATGTGGACGCACCTTGAGAGAACTCGAGGGACCGGAAATTTAATTTTTATCTTTTTTTTCTTTTCTTTTTTGGATTTATTTAATGTGGCAGGATTCTCAATTTTTGAGCTCTTCCATCCAACCAACTCTTATATCTTATGAAGAGGTTATTTTCTCTGGGTTATTTCCTCTTATAGAGAGGGTGTTAAACAGATACCGTACTTGCTATTTCGGGCCAAAAGACAATACCTAACACAAATTGTTGGCGCCCTTACTAGGGTTGGCGTCAGGAAAGGCATCCAGCTATAAAAATGTGGATTTATAGGAATGCCAGAAGCAAATGTCCTCAACCATGAGGTAAAGGTTAATGCTAACACTTGAGAAGGTTTTTGGTAAAGGCAAAGTTAGGGAAAGAGGAAATAGATGCTTGGCACCTTGGCAGGTAAATGTCTGTTGTCCCCATTCAAATCGTGGGTATTAGGTAAATTGCCAGTGGAGATGACATATTCAACACGCTACGAGTTCTCACTTAATCACTGAAGGTAAGTACCGTCCTGCGTGGTGAGGACATAGATTGGTGACATTTCTGATCTTGAATTTCTATGGTCATCATGACAATTGACGTTTTGCTAGCTGTTCCCGGCCTAACTCAGTTAAGGTAAGGTTAGTAGCTTTTGTACATCGAAGAGTGGGTAAAACCCTGTGGCGAAACGATCATGTAGTTGAAAGCGATGTTAACCCATATTATTATGTGTCCACAAAAATTTTTAGGTGCAATTTTTATAAAACTGGCTTTTATGTTAAGTAATGGAACAGTACGAGATCTTTGTACCTATGTAGGTATATGCTTCAAAATAATGTCAATACCACCCAGCCCAAACAAACCATGGGCTAATAATGTAGAGTAACCTAACCTATCGAAGTGATACTCGTAATTATGACCATGCAGTTGAAAGCTATGTTGAAAAAAAGACCTATCGTCTGTTTCTTGCTTCACTTCCTGACTGTCCATGCGTTTTGTTTACAAGGGTGATTCCTGTACCATGACAACTCATTACGAGTATAGGAACACATCCCTGTTATCAGAGGGTGGAAAATAAATACAAAACCAAGTAGACTGAGTACCTGCAAACCTGAATTCAAACACGTGTTGTGACTATTGCAATATACATAGTTCTTTGGCTGCTTCAGTTTTAATCACTTAGTTTCATGAGTAGGATGTTCTTGTAAATATGTTACCTATAAAGTCAAACATAAAGAAATATAATCTAAAATTATTTTACATCTACATAAATACCTGTAAACGATGCATGTTAAAATAATAATATTTAGTGCTCAAATAAATTTTATATATTAGGTAAATTATAGAAGTGGTGTTTATTTAAATCTTATTTCTAATTACTTCAAATTCGAAGAATAGCTGTTTCTGGTGTTTCAACGTAATAATTTGTCACGGGACTACTTTTTCCGTCTTCAAACATGATAATTACTAGCACGCACCTCTTGCTACACAACATGGACCAGTGTACCTCCAATAATCTCCCTTGATCTACATCTACAAATCTACATCTTCTCATCCATGTCTTTTTATTTATATTGTGGGTCAGTTTATAATCGCTCGCATCACACTTTCTAGTAGCTCAGTGGTAAAGGTCACTCTGTGAATTCAAGGGTTACCGGTTTGAAACCCAAACGGGACATTCCTCCCATTTTGGAAATTTTACAATATTAGAAGCTTACCGCTGGAATAATGGAACTTAATAGTCTTAACCGGGCAGTGTAAAAGAGGCGATCTTATTATTATTTCCGGAATAATGGGACTTATAAGTCTTAACCAGGCAGAGTAAAAGAGGCGATCTTATTATTATTTCCGGAATAATGGGTCTTATAAGTCTTAACCAGGCAGAGTAAAAGAGGCGATCTTATCTTTATTTCCGACACCATGGAGCTGCCACCAAATCTAGACGCCCTCATTCTGTCGGACGACCGGGGCGCCAAGCTGTGCAGAGTGTCGGACGCCATCGTCAGCCGAAACCTGAACCAGAAGTACCTGTCCATTGAGGAGACGCTCAGGGGTGAGAACAGCAGTGTGAACCGGGAGGTGGAGGCGTGGAGGAGGGAGGTGCTGGGGGGAGTGGAGAGGGAGGTGAGGGAGCAGACCAGTGGCTATGTGGACAGGTTCCATGTCGCGAGCCTCAGGAGTCGGGACGAGATAGGCGCGATGGTAAGTACAGTGGAACCTGGATATAAACTATAGGTGTATTGTTTTTAAGCATTAGTTTTACGTTTTAGATAAGTTTTTTTTTTTTTTTTTTTTTTTTTTTTTTTTAAGGTAATTGTGCCCCGGAACCGCTTTCGCATTACTTCAGGGCACTTTACCTTTACATCCATGCCATTCCGGAAATGGAAAACTCGGTTAGAATTTTCCGCCGGGATTCAAACCCGCAACCTCCGGGTCAGCAACCAATGCTCTTAACCACTGAGCCACGGAGGTCGGCTTTAGATAACTTATTAAGATAAGTTAGGGACACTTGTAAAATGGTTACCTCCGTCAGATTGTAAATAAATAAATAAAAGAACTTAAGGGACGGGATGTTTTTCTCTTGTATCCATTAGGTTTCTTTTATATCCAAGGTAGACTGCATTGCTTGTTTAGGTTGAATGTCACGCGTCACTTTCAACTACATGGTCAATAACTCAATGTGGTCATATCACGACGAGGGCTTTATCCACCATTCGTTCTTCTAGTACCTCACACACCAGATAGCTCAATGGTCAAGGCGTGGGTCTGGTAATCCAGAGGTCGCGGGTTGAAAACTCAGCGGTGACATGACAAGTTATCCCCCATTGCGATTTTGTCCACATAATAATACAATACCTACGTGTTGGGCTCACTGCTGGAATGATAAGACTCATATTAGTCCTAACTGACCAATCTGGCCATATAAGGTGATTTTATTGTTATTCACTGAGCAGACAAACCCAGTGATTCAAATGAATTCGGAAGGACAATGACAAATCAATGTCCTCACCACACCAACATTAAGTTCAAAAGATCGTACTTGCACTTTTAATTTTTATTTACTCCGTCATAAGATGCTTATTATGCAATGTGGCATGTTTTGCAGTATCTACACAAAATGGTTCCTAATACTCGTATATTATTTTATTTACTTTTCATCTTTTCATAAAAAAAATATTTAATTGTGATGTGTTGACCAACCAATTAATCTTATGACTGAATGCGGGATCAACCAGGGAGAGGGTTTAGTTTTACCGCTACGTGGCACTAGTGTTTGTTCTGACACTGCAGGATAGGATTGGTTGGGTGACCATTCTAATTCGAAATGTCGTGATGCTGTCTTTTCCCGGCCCAACCCAGGCTGAGTAGCTGGTTTGTAAGTTTCCAATGAATGGATGGTAAAACTTCCATCTCGAATGACATAGATATCATCGATGTTAAGTTGAACAACGCTAAGCAACACCCTAAATTCATTTTGAAATCTAGCAGCTAACTAGAATGGTCACTCACTCTAGTGAAAATTAGTGAGGGTTCCAAGGTATATCCCTAATCCCCTGGTCAGCTGTCAGACTAAAACGGTAGGTATCATCTAGTCTAGGAGTTCTCGAACCTGTCTCTACGGTACGTACGGAGCGTAATTTCTACACAGACCTTTTTTTCTAATTAGGCGCTTTAACTCTGTGTTACAACAGGTCATTCGCGCCGTACATTGACCTTTGAAAATTCCGTTTTATTTCTTTACAAAAGACAGAATATAAAGCTAGGAACCACAACGCCTTTTTCTCCAGGACCCTTCGGAACAGGATGGTGCAACAGAGACAGACGAAGTGAACATCATCAACTCCCTCAACAAAACCATCCAGTTTGATCCCGCCTGGATGGAATGCGACTCCAAACCAAACAGACCGAAATCCCGGAACGACCATCATGTCATCTTCCTGCTGGAAACTAAGATCAAACAACTGGAGAAAGATTTGAGAGAAGCCAAGAGTGCGCTGAGGATCAAGAACAGCGCCTATGAAGAACTGCTGGGAAAATTGAATACGAGTGAGATAGAGCGTGAGTATTGGGAAGAAATTATGTATTTTTTTAGGAATATTTACCTACTCCCAAAAATGACAATCCGTGTTGAAAAAAAGGAGAACGCCTAAGATTTCCGTAAAAAATGACTGATATCATGAGTAAACGCCTGAATCTCAAGTCCTATGAAATGAGTAAGGGTGATACAATATTAACATAACATTTAAATACCGGAGAACCAAAGGCTCGATCATATTTATTCCAAAAAATGTCACTTGTAATCCAGAGAGGAAATTGCTCAAGTATTCTGAGTACTTTGCCCTCTGGATTGCAAATGGCAGAAATTTATTATCTGTAAAATAAAATAAATAAAAAATTAAAAAATCAAAAAAAAAACCATAAAAAAATATTAACATTATAAAAATAAATATTTTTTAAGACACTCCTTCTTCATTCTTCTCAATCCCTTCTTTTGTTCATCAACAGAACTGGAGAAAGATTGTACCCAAATCATCCATCCGAATATCACTCTGGTTCTTATATAAAAAGTTATACCGACCTCAGTAGCTTGATCGATAAGGTGGCGGACTTGTGACCTCGGTGGTTCAAGTCCCGGTTTCAGCGTAGATTGAGTGTAGCGAGATTGAGTAGTTGTGATATTACGAAAGTGATTAACACAAATATGATAACCTATATAAAAAGTTATCTGATTCACAGGTCGAAAAACAATCACAGAAGGGCGAAATTTGCGCGACATAAACAAGAAACTGGAAAACCAAACCCACGATCTGAAAGCGCGAATCAGCGCCCAGGCTGCTGAGCAGGACAAACTGGCCAAGAGTCTAGCGCACGTGACCAAGAACAACAAGCACATTGACTTGAGCGCGAAGAACAAGGACATCCTTGTGAACAAGCTGACTGAAGAGAAGAAGGGTCTGAGTGCTGATGTCGCCAGGCTGGCTCGGGTGAATCAGGACTTGCAAGCGAAGCTGGAGAAGGACAAGGGTCAGATGGAGATTGAGATGAGGAGACTGGAGAAGCAGAAGAACCAACTGTACATCGGTGAGAAACTTATTTTTGTTGTATGGTGAAAAATAGTTTATAATAATTTATTATTATACAGTCGAACCTGGCTAAAAGAGAACTCAAGGGACCAGATTTTTTCTCTTATTTTAAGGGGTTATTTCCCTTTCATCATAGGGTGACGTCATCGTGAACGATGTTAGCCAGACAGTGGAGGAATGACTCACCACTTCTACCACTGTCTTTACAAGGAGGCTAATTATTGACAAGGCCCTCCAGAACCAAGCCAATGCTGGTCTACTCCCTGTTTATAGTCCCCCAGCCAGACTGCTGGTCTACTCCCTGTTGATAGTCCTCCAGCCAGACTGTTTATAGTTCGTCCAGCCAGACTTTTCCCTTTAGAGAGTTAAATTTGACCTCAAAATTGTTCTCTTAATAATTATATTCAGATTATTCTTATATCCTGTTTTGACTGTACTGGGTATCATAACAGTAAAAATTGGAAAGAACTTGAACATTTTTCTAAAATCTTCATATTGTTTCGATTTACTCTGTTGTTCTAAAAGATTGCTAAGAAGAGAGTGGATAACAGTCACAGCTCATTTTTCCTAGTGAGTGATGAGTGAACCCCGAGCATCTACAAAACAAAGTTTCTATCCAGTCGGTATTTTAACCCAGCCTGGTGCATACTAACTAGATAATTTACCTTTAATAATTATGCTTTTTTATTTCGAAATGTTTCGAACAATATGTTTCGAAGTCAGCACAATCATAATTATGAGAATTTGACTTTCAAAATTGTAACAATAATCTGCTTCTTTTGTGTCATTCCCAAAGTCCATTTTTCCACTTTCCAGGTTTCAAGAAGCAGCAGGACTACATCAATGTTCTGAAGCAACAGAGACTGGTACAGGCCGCCAAGTCAATCCACGAGCTGCAGAAGGAGGACTTCTACAGCTTGCTGGAGAACCCACAGAAAGCCATCCTGGACTTCTCTCTGGAGAAAGCCCTGGATCCCAGGGGGAGGGGGAAGTGTGGTGGGGGGAGGAGCTTGAGTGACAGAGGCAAGAGTTTCAGTGTTGAGAGGAAGAGTTTGAGTGGGGAGAAGAAGAGTTTGAGAGGGGAGAAGCAAACTTTGAGAGGGGATACGAAGAGTTTTACTGAGGAGGAAAATAAATTGAATGGGCATAGGAAGAGTTTTAATGAGGAGGTAAATAAATTGAATGGGCATAGGAAGAGTTTTAGTGAGGAGGTAAATAAATTGAATGGGCATAGGAAGAGTTTTAGTGAGGAGGTAAATAAATTGAATGGGCATAGGAAGAGTTTTAGTGAGGAGGTAAATAAAGTGAATGGGCATGGGAAGAGTTTTAGTGAGGAGGTAAATAAATTGAATGGGCATAGGAAGAGTTTTAGTGAGGAGGTAAATAAATTGAATGGGCATAGGAAGAGTGTTAGTGAGGAAGTAAATAAATTGAATGGGCATAGGAAGAGTTTTAGTGAGGAGGTAAATAAATTGAATGGGCATAGGAAGAGTTTTAGTGAGGAGGTAAATAAATTGAATGGGCGTAGGAAGAGTTTTAGTGAGGAGGTAAATAAATTGAATGGGGATAAGAAAAGTTCGAGTGAGGAAGGAAAAAGTTTGTGTAGGGAGTTACATATTTTGAGTGGGGAGAAGAATAGTTTGAGTGTTGAGAGGAATAAATTGAGTGAATTGAGTGGAGAGGGAAAGAGTTTGAATGTTGAGAAGAAGAGTTTGAGTGGAGAGGGGAAGATTTTGAGTGTTGAGAGCAATAGTTTGAGTGAGTTAAGTAGGGAGATAAAGAGTGTGATTGGGAGGAGGAACGTTTCGAGTGCCGAGAGGAATTTTTTGAGTGAGAGGAATAACATGAGTTTGGAGGGTAAGAGTTTGAGTGGAGAAAATAGGAAATTGAGTGAGAAGGGCAAGATTTCGAGTGAGGAGGGCAAGAGTTTGAGTGAGAAGAAAAGGAGTTTGAGCGGAGAGAGGAATATTTTGAGTGGAGAGGTCAAGAGTTTGTGTGCAAAAAAAATAGATAGAAAATGGGAAGTTTTTGAGTGTTGAAAAAGAAAGAAAGTTTAATAGTCACAGGCTGACATAGATTTGGGTAAGATCCTTTATTATTTTATATTATTTTCCATACAACAATAATCGGATTTACAAGATAAAGATCGAGACCTTTGCGATTCTTTCTAAAGAATTTATTTATGATTTTTAGGTATTCTTATTTCACAACTTTACATAATAATAATAATAATATGTTGTGTATTCTACGTCTTTCATTTTTGGGTGAAATGTATAAAAAATTGCAAGGGCCAAGGCCGACTTTCACTTGAGTATAACACAAAAAGTATGTTTACTGGTTGCCATGGTGATACAATAGTTCCCTATCAAAGCGAAGTTTATGAATTCCACTCTCATGATCTGGAGCCCCCTCCCATCCCTTCACACCTCGAGTTTGGTAACCATGACAACGCAAGTACACAAGCGAAGCCCCTACTATAACAAACGTTATGAAAACTTTAAACGAAATAGAATTCAGACCATTTCTAACTAGTAAAGAAATACGTAAGGTAGTATTAGGTGACATTATTATCAATAGGCATGAACTATATGCACCTGTATTTTCCAATTATATTCGTGAGCCTTCGGGAATCCTCTAACGATCGGATTTTTTTTTAATGATCGTTTTGTAAAACTAGGAATTAATTGAAAAAGAGCCCAAAACCACTGTACTTACCAACCTAAACTAATACCATACCATCATAACATTTTAATTACATGTTTACATATTAAATAAAAAGTGACACGTTTGTGTGTAATTCAATTGAGTTTTTGTTTTCTAACATCAATAATTCTATCCAGGCACTGTGGAATCATCAAACTAACTTCAATCTTTTTTAAAAGAACAGTACACTGAGGTAGACCTAAGTATTTTTTAATAATAAAAAAATAACGTAAAAGGAAGGTACCATTTTTCATAAAAATTGAGAAAACGTGAAGAGTAGAGTTTGGTGTTTTAAGGTATCGATTGAAGCGCCTAGTAGTTTGCCCCAGTTGGACCTTATACTTTTTCAAAACTCAAATAGAAAACTGTAAACATTTGTAGAATCTCTACCTCCTTAATGGAGATCGAAAATTGGCCAATCATTGTATTTCAATACTAAATATTTTTAAACCCTTCGAATTACCAATCATCAAATGATTATTTTGCCCAATTTTGCCCAAAGGTTGTAGGAGATGTTTCGTTTAGAACATTCATTTTATGTAACAGTTACTTGAAATAATTTTATCATGTTTTACTAATCTCTTTAATAATAACTAGTGATACTATAGATCGTGTTGATTAGGTTACCATGGAAACGCAATCAACAAGTGACAAGGACGCAGAAGATGGAGAAGTTCGAGAGATAAAAATTCAGGAACTGAAACTGCTTCGTGTGGTAGGTTTTGATGGTAAGTAGTAGAATACGATTCCTAAAAAATAAGTACGTTTGTACAGGTGGTTAAAAAATATCGCCAAGATAGCACAAGTTTCCAGTTGAAAAAAAAATCTTTCAGTCATAAAAAATTTGCTTGTCAAATATAAATTAGGTACTCGGTTTTCTCATTTTTGACAGTATGTATGTTGTTTATTTATTTTTTGCGGGTTGAAATTCGCTTTCAACGACATGGTCATACCACGACGGGAGTTTTACCCACTGCTCGCTGTACAAACAACCTAGCTACTGAAATTAAGAGGAATAGTCAGCAGTACGTGGATTTCCATAATGACCAATATGACAATGGGTGGATTTAAAACCAAAACGGTCCTGTAGACGCCGCGCTGTCTGAAAACTTTATTAATTGATATGAACACGTTTGTATACGTGTCACCCTTGTAAGGATGGTAGTGCCTGTCCTCCGTATTACATGCTTCTTAGGATGACATTCAGGTGTTATCCTTCAACGGGTGACAGGAACAGGCAGAAACCATAGGAAATTTTGGTCGGATATGAATGTGTTAAAGTCACCTTGGATTGATGGAATCATCAAGATAATATAATGTAATAACACAAATAACCAATACAATAGTTTGTTCAAGAGGTAAAGCAAAAGAACACTTATTTTGTCGACTTTGACAGTTCCTAAAATGAAGTGGAAGCCTTTTTTGAGAATAAAATTGATCCAACCTTTATTATAGTGCTAAGTGTCCAAGCTAAAATTTTATACTACCAAGTAGTATAAAATGTTTGTCCTCGGGTGAGGACACCGGTCACTTTGTACTACAAAACAAAAAATGGTGTTGGGCGCGAAGAAGATAGTTGAGGTTGGTTGGTTCTGGTACTCCTACTTCCAAACTTTACGACAGGATACCCTTCCTAACGCCAACCCAGTTATGGGCGGTAACGATTTGTGTTATTGTCTTTTGGCCTGACATGGCTGCTACTGGCTTTGTTTAACGTCCCCCACCGAGACATTTATTTACACCCTGTAAGTAGGATAATATTAAAGGACGAGATACATTAGCAAAGAATTCCTTATAACTCTGGCCTCATTTATCCGAGGCTCAACATATTATACTCAAAAGATCCGCCTCGACGACCGGCATCTTTTGGTATCACTTGGTATGTATCTCGTCCTTTAATATTATCCTACTCCTGTATATCAGGCACGATCCCAGGCGGTCTCAAGCTCCACCCTGACGGCATTCACGTGATCTACTCCCTGGGCATCAAGCTGATAGTTCTCAACTGGAACTCTGGCGCCCAGAGGTTCCTGGTGGGCCACACCAACAACGTGACCAGCATAGACATCAGCCGCAGCGGCAAGTATGTGGCGTCCGGCCAGACCAACTATATGGTGTTCAAGGTACAACAAGGGTTAAGATACAATTTCTAAAGTAATTTGTAATAATAGGCAATGTTGTATTTTACATCAATAAGTGCTTAACACATAGACGACCGGCATGTTTTTAGTCAGTTCTCCCGTGGGACCGGCGATGTTTAGGCTATTCACAGGCGTAGTGCATGCGTGTACCACCGGTGGTACACCCGGTCCATTCCGTACGCGTGTACCACCCGTGGTACACCCGGTCGTCTAAGTGTTAAATAAGATTACTTAAATAATAATACAGTCACACGTGGATATAAGAGAAATAGTTATAAAAGAAACTTGGATTTAAGACGAAAGCCCACGAGTGCGATTTAAGACGAAAGCCTTTGTTGTGAACATGTTGTTTGAGAAGCATGTCCTATTGGCGATTTGAAAGGATAGTGAAAGGGAAAGCGCACAAGTGGGGACACAGCTTAACTCTTTCCCACAAGGGCTCGTTCTGAACCACATATTTATATATGCGATCAACCATCGCAAGAACTTGGGCTATTTCTCTATAGGCCATTCAACCTTTGGAACGAATCTTTTTTAAGCCCTTCTACTTCCAGGCGTTCGTATGTATGTGGGATTTCGCCAGCGGGGACCTACTAGTGAAGCACGATTCCCATGCCGTGCGGGTAGAGAGTGTCATATTTTCATCCTGCGAATCCTTCCTGTTCTCCTTGGGGGGGCAGGACGATGGACAGATAGTCGTTTATGATATTGAAAAGAAAACTGTTATCTGCGGTAAATATCTATGTACTTGATACACCCACCTCTATTTTTTTTTTTTTTTACTAAAGAAGAAAATTTACATCAAACACCAGCGTAGGTTAATGCCTGTGAGCCGGCGAGAAGGTTTATTACTGTCTAGAAACCTCTTATTGGTTGCGTTTCTATTATATGTTGCCCTGGGACCGCCCTGTGGCATTACTTCAGGGACCCACTTTTAGTGGCTTAATTATCTTACCACCTATCATAAGGCATAAAACTTGACGTGATCATAACCATGCAGTTGAAAAAAAAGGCAGGAATACTAGAACACCTTTTGCTTATTGGGAATGACGTGCTATCTTCCTGGTCCAAACTAGAGCTCACAAGAGATACGACGTTTCAAAACTCGTGTTTGGACTCAGAATATTAAGATGAATGTAATAAATAATAATAAATAGACCAGGTAGTGTTTCTACTTGTCGTCCATCATACCAGAAGGTACCTCACCAATTTTAAATTTAAACAATTTTTTTTTTTACTATTGACTAAAAATATTATTAACTAAGTTTACTGTCTATGGACTCAACTGTCTCTAGTATTTTTATTGTTTTTTTTTAAAACTACATGGCTATATCACGACGGGAGAGGGTTTAACCTCCATTCACTGGAAATTCACAAACCAGCTCATGAAATTAACTTCACTCAGCCTTCAGTCAGCATCACGTATGATCGAATTTGAATGGTCACCTATCGCAGTCCTAACCTCGTTAGACGTTGCTTAAATTCAGTGATAGATGAAGAACTGTGGTTTCATTATGTCAACAAAAAATTAATTGCGTGAATCTGCTTATTTCTTTATTAATGTTAAAATTTAGTTCAATTCGTTTCTTTTTAACTATATATTTCTAAACCAAACCTTTCTCATAAAATTTATTTTATTGAACCCCAAAATATGATGAATAATGAAAATAATATTATGCTCTACAGGAGGTTCACTAGTCAGTGTGGCGTCAGGGCTGGCCAAAACACTGAGGGCGGCCCACATCCGCGGGCACTGCTTCCTGTCGGGAGGGGAGGAACACCTCAAGTCCTGGAGTGTGGACCCTGTGAAGCGGGCCTTCAGTGAGGTGAACGTGAGTCTGGGGAAGATCAGACGCGTCATCAATTGCATGGAGGTGAGACTATAGCCGTATTTTTCTTTCTAACCAAAGTTAACCAAACGGGAATAAAATGAACCAAACTGGAAGCAAGTCATTTTTCTTTTGGAAGAGGAAAAATTTCCTCTTCCAAAGTTAACCAAAATGGAACTAGAAAATTCTTACTTCCAGTTCTTTTATAGGTTAAGTCCATTGTTTATCTTTAAAAGTACCGAAACGCATTTTCCTTTCACGAATGTGTTGAAGTTGACCTTGGAATAAAATGGAAATATTTGGAAGAAACCTAACCTGGAATTGCTTGGGCTTGGAGTCCTACAAGTGAAGCTCCAATTATCAAACCGACTTTTTTTGGATCTATTGTGACTGATCATAGATACCGTTCAGATAAATAGGTACATTTTTTTTTAAGGAAGGGCAGACAATTTTTTTAAAGAGACCGAGGTCTTAGCCTGGGGTGTGGGATTTCCACCCACTAAAAACTCACCTTTTCTGATAGCACTGCACTTGGAACCGAAATATTTTCATTACTTCAAGTACAGTGCTAAAAGGGCCTACCGATCCATTATAACATGTAATTATAGTATCGCCTGATTAATACTGCCCGATGAAAAGAGTTCCATTATTGCAACAGTAACTCCAAGAACCAATTACGTGGTCAAAATATTTAATAAAATTAGGGCTCTATAGTATAATTATGTTAATCTCCACTCCAACCGACCTCAGTTGCTTGATCGATAAGGCGGCGGACTTGTAACCTGGAGGTCGGTGGTTCAAGTCCGGGTTCAATGTAAACTTAGTAAAGCGAGTTTGAGTAGTTGTGACATCACGAAAGTGATCAACACAAATATGATAACTTTTTTAATCTCCACTCCACCATCTAACAATCCTGCCTGCAGATCACTCCGGACGACCAATTCGCCTACTGCGGTACCACCTCGGGTGACATTCTCAAGCTGAAGCTCAACTACCCTGCTGATCCAAGTCTGACACGTGACGTCACACCCGTGCTGATGGGCTGCTACGGCAAGCTGATGAAGAGGAAGGTGTCCAGCAAGCTGAAGGATGTAGAGACAGAGGACGTGAGTCTGTACAGCGCAGGGGTCACGGCGCTGCATCTACTCCGAGACGGTGAGTCAGGAGATGACATGGTGAGTCAGGAGTGAGATGGTGAATTAGCAGATGATATTGCGACTCAGTAGATGAGATGGTGAGTCAGAAGATGAGATGGTGAGTCAGGAGATGAGATGGTGTGTTAGGAGATGATATTGCGAGTCAGTAGATGAGATGGTGAGTCAGGAGTGAGATGGTGAATTAGCAGATGATATTGCGACTCAGTAGATGAGATGGTGAGTCAGAAGATGAGATGGTGAGTCAGGAGATGAGATGGTGTGTTAGGAGATGATATTGCGAGTCAGTAGATGAGATGGTGAGTCAGGAGTGAGGTGGTGAGTTAGGAGATGAGATGGTGAGTCAGTAGATGAGATGGTAAATTAGGAGATGAGATGGTGAGTCAGGAGATGAGATAGTGTGTTAGGAGATGACATTGCGAGTCAGTAGATGAGATGGTGAGTTAGCAGATGATATTGCGAGTCAGTAGATGAGATGGTAAATTAGGAGATGAGACGGTGAGTCAGGAGATGAGATGGTGAGTCAGGAGATGAGATGGTGAATTAGGAGATGAGACGGTGAGTCAGGAGATGTGATGGTGTGTTAGCAGATGATATTGCGAGTCAGTAGATGAGACGGTGAGTCAGGAGATGAGATGGTGTGTTAGGAGATGAGATGGTGATTTAGCAGATGACATTGCGAGTCAGTAGATGAGATGGTATATCAGGAGATTAGTGGTGAGTCAGTAGATAAGTGTAGCCGAAGATGAGATGGTGAGTCAAAAGAGAAGATAGTGAGTCAGGAGATGAGTCAGCAGACTTACAGATTATACTCTATTTTTCTAGAAAGCTACTAGTTGTGCAGAAATTTCTTAAAACAAAATCTATATGTCTGTTTGTCAAAAAAAAGTAGGCTCAAAACTTTCTAATTATTGTGGGTTTTTGATAGTTTGGGTAATTGGGGTTGATTTTTTTGTATTCGTTTACTTCATTAGGAAATGTAGAGGGATAATATCATTTAGAAATTTAATGTAGTAGAGAATGATTGAACGTTTGGAGAAACCTTCAGAGCGAAAGAATTTATTCAATATGTCGTCCGTAATTTTTTTATCCAGCTTATGCAACCTGGCTAAACCGTAGGCCCGAAGGCCGTGAGTACTTCCTTCTCTTATTACTTACTTACTCCCTTACTATAAGTAATTACTTACTTCCCCCAACGATAGTAATGAGGATACCACCCGCTCTCTTCCAGGGAGGCTTCTGGTGGGGTCCGGACTGGGACTGGTGGACCTGGTGCATGAGAGAAATATGGACGTCAGCACCATCGTCACCAAGCAGCAGACCAAACTCGCCAAGCCCTCAGTGCCAATGCTGATCCAGGAGAAGTACGCCTTCACAAGTAAGCTAAAGAGGAGACCAGTTAACTAAAATGTTTTTTTATATAGCAATATGTGGTTCAGGATGAGCCAATTTTTCAAAATTGGTTGACTGGAGATCATCACTGCCCCCAGATTTAGCCAAGCTGGTTACAACAACAACAACAACTACAACATAGTAATTTATACTTAAGTATCGAGTAATATACTCAACTCATAATTTATATACTGTCTTATGTATTCCAACCGACCTCAGTAGCTTGATCGATAAGGCGACGGACTTGTAACCTGGAGGTCGGTGGTTCAAGTCCCGGTTTCAGCGTAGATTTAGTAAAGCAAGTTTGAGTAGTTGTGATATCACGAAAGTGTTAACACATGTATGCCCAGACAGCACGAGAGTTGACTTCCAGTCTGGATTTAAGGTGGAAATATCCAGGTGTATAAAGTCAACTGGACCTCCAACTGTCCCGACAGCTGGATTTTTCCATCATGGATTAAATCAGTTGACCAGCCACCTGGATATTTCCAACAAAAATCCATCTAGACTCAGTCACCTGGGCAGTCAGCTGGAAATATAACGACTCTCTCCAGCTAGGACATAACTAGAATTTAGTCAGTTGACCAGTCAGCTGGAAATGCTCCACATTTTTCCAGTTCAGTTAAAACGCGTTCTCGGATAGATTCGGGTTTCACACGAACTTTACCGAGAGTGTTCTAGTTGAATTCGCCATCTTTAATCTTTGAATAATTTTTTAGAGTAAATTTGGGTTTTGTGATTCTCGATTATTGTGAGTTGTTTTAATTCTTTTTATAATTGGTACCTATTTCTTTTGAACATTTTTATAACTACTGCAAGTGTTAATTCTTACTGAACTTCAAATTTGATTTCGAGAAAGTGTTAATTCTTACTGAACTCCATATTTGATTTTGAGATGTCACAGAAGGAGTTCTTTGGTTTGTCTAAAATTCTAAATCGTGAATCGTGACAAAAGAAAAGGAAAGCACAACAAACAGTTAATAATGGATAACATTCTTCATTGGACAATACTCCATGCACTTGGACAATAATGAACTTTCTGCACTCTACTGTTCCTGGACACTGGACAGTTTAACACCATCAATTCACTTGGAATTGCACCTTAAAAAAGGTCCTGGGTCAAGCAAGGAAACAGCTGAATTATCTGATGTATGGTGCTAGATAATGAAAATTTTCATTCTGTGGATTTTATTTAGATATGCAATACATAATATATTATTATAAAATGAATTTTTCACTCGTACGTGCTTCTGCCACACTAAAAAGATGATGTAGTGTACATACTTTTTTACATGCTTCCTGATTATTTGACTCAAAATTAATTAGCCAATCTTCTGTGCACTGTCTCTAATAATAATATTAACTAGGTATTCAGCTTTCTAAACCACCTTACTACTATGAAGCCCCTCAAATTTTGTGTTCATTTTATATCTATTAAAAAAAAGTGTTCCACACTATTGTGTTTTATAATTTCACTAGTCTTAACAATTAAGTCAATTTTGTTTTAATTTAAGTACCTATAACAATGCTTTTTTGGTAATAATTCTCAAAGCAAACAACCCAGCAATTCTAATTAGCCACAGAAGTATGTAAATTGTCATGAAGGATTACAAATACATACATAATAACATTCACTAATCCATGTTCCACCACGTTAGACATTGCTAAACTGGTGTATTCAGTGCCTCATCATCATTTTCTGCTGGCTATTAGTTTATTTCTTTGTTATTTTTGGTTTCACTAAAGAAATATATTTTCATTTACATAGTATTATTATTTTATTGTGATTATGTACATGGTATGAGCATATTTTATAATTGGATATCATTATTTTATTTCTATACTAGCTAAAACCTGGCATTTTGTCACCATTAAGGTTTTTTCTCATGGCCGGTGTCCTAATGAAAATAATAATAACATTTTTAATTGGAAGGTAACCACCAGGTCAGGTTAAAGGTTATGCTCAAAGCATTTTCTACCACCTAACCCTCAGAGTCTTATTATTATGTGGTCACAACCATAATGAGGAAAATTTTGAAACAATGGAACCCTACGCTAGGTTGATTATCTGACTAGCACGTTAACCACTTGATTACCAGTGCACTTGAAAATTGTATTACATATTTTAATTTTGATAATTTTCTAGTATGTTGAAGGTGGCTTAGGGGGGGTGAACTCTCAGTGAGAGTACCATTTGGTATTGTAACCCCAAGAGGACATAGTCAGCCAGACATGCACAACTTTGAGTATTATATATAGAGATTATACCTACTTAGGAAATACTTTGTGATACATTGGTACAAGGTCTTGTGACATGGTGGAAATTTGATAGTGCATTTTACACTTTATAATCATGTTAAAGAGTCTTATTTGAATTGTGTTGTTTAAAACAGATTAGTTATTTTCTTTTTCTTTCCAATTTCTATATAAAAAAAAATTATACCCAAATTTGTGTGTGTGTATGTGTTAAAAAAACCTATTTAAAATTTATCACTTTATTTTTATACAAAAAAAATATTCTTCATGAGATTTGAATGTATGGCCTCTAAATTAAATAACTGAAATTGAATTTATGCCTAATATACATTTGTTTCTAGTATTTTTATTATTATTTTTTGAAGAAAAAAAAATGCATATAATGGGATTCGAACCCACGACCTCAAAACCAAGAGCGTAGCATTTGATTATTATGTAGTATAATGTACAGTATAGGTAAATAGGTATGTCAACATTGTGGTAGTGAGTTACTACCCATCCACTAGAGAGCGCTACAAGTAGCTGGAAATAAGTGGAACAAATCCAGTTGACTTTGGGCAACTGACTTCCAGTTAAAAGTTGGGTTACTTTCCAGTTCATTTCCAGTTGATTTCCAGGTGGAGGTCAGGTGGAAGGTGGAAATCTCCAGCTGATTTCCAGGTGGGCAAGTAGACTTTTTCCACCTAAGAGTATGGTATACATCCAGTTGACTGTGCTGTCTGGGTGATAACAAAACTTAATAATAATAATAAAAAAAAACTCATGTATTCCAGATGCCGGCATCTCGTCGCTACAGTACAATCCAGTCAACAACAAGATCATCGTAGCGACCGTCACCTGCGAGATCCTCTTCATCGACATGGCCAGTAGCGACTTTGCGCTCACCCAGGTCGCTACCTGCCACTTGAGCACCATCTACGACCTCGTGTTTCCTGCGGACTTCAGCGCCGTGTTCGCTACGTGCGGCAGAAGCGACATCCGCATCTGGAGCGTGCGGAACCTGAGCGAATTGTTGCGGATCAGTGTGATGAATATGACGTGCACTTGTATTGTGTTCACTTACGATGGTAGGTTGTTGCGGGCCAGTGTGATGAATATGACGTGCACTTGTATTGTGTTCACTTACGATGGTAGGTTGTTCACTTACGATGGTAGGTTGTTCACTTACGATGGTAGTTTGTTCACTTACAATAGTAGGTTGTTACGGGTCAGTGTGATGAATATGACGTGCAATTGTATTGTGTTCACTTACGATGGTAGGTTGTTCACTTACGATGGTAGTTTGTTCACTTACAATAGTAGGTTGTTACGGGTCAGTGTGATGAATATGACGTGCAATTTTATTGTGTTCACTTACGATGGTAGGTTGTTCACTTACGATGGTAGTTTGTTCACTTACAATAGTAGGTTGTTACGTCTCAGTGTGATGAATATGACGTGCAATTGTATTGTGTTCACTTACGATGGTAGGTTGTTCACTTACGATGGTAGTTTGTTCACTTACAATAGTATGTTGTTGCGGGTCAGTGTGATGAATATGACGTGCACTTGTATTGTGTTCACTTACGATAGTATGTTGTTGAGGGTCAGTGTGATGAATATGACGTGCACTTGTATTGTGTTCACTTACGATGGTAGGTTGTTGCGGGTCAGTGTGATGAATATGAAGTGCACTTGTATTGTGTTCACTTACGATGGTAGGTTGTTGAGGGTCAGTGTGATGAATATGACGTGCACTTGTATTGTGTTCACTTACGATGGTAGGTTGTTGAGGGTCAGTGTGATGAATATGACGTGCACTTGTATTGTGTTCACTTACGATGGTAGGTTGTTGCGGGTCAGTGTGATGAATATGACGTGCACTTGTGTTGTGTTCACTTACGATGGTAGGTTGTTGCGGATCAGTGTGATGAATATGACGTGCACTTGTATTGTGTTCACTTACGATGGTAAGATATCACAAGTGAAATATTGTGGATTAGTGATCCCCTCCTAAGGATAAGTGTTTGGGGTCATAATAAGTATAGGGGAGCAATTGACCACTGGATAAATTAATATGCCCATAAAATCGAGGTAATTGAATGCTGCATGATTCAAGATATAATCTTGAATCTTGCCTAATATATAGATTATTGTCTACTAAAATTTAGATTTGATCAAATTTTATGATCACTTCTTCACAGATGTTGATCAAACACCTTGACTGAAGTGTGAAGAACGCCCTAGAGAAAGAGGCAGCTCGGCACATAGATTCTACTCATAGCATTGTGACTGGCACATTGACATCGTTATCTTTGTTTCTCCTCCAGGCAAGGCTCTGCTGAGTGGCTGGAATGACGGCTTCATCCGCTGCTTCACGCCCCAGTCAGGCCGGCTCAAGTTCCTCATTCCCAACGCCCACAACAATGGAGTCACCGCCCTCGCCATCACACAGGATGGTAGCCGTCTGATGAGTGGAGGCTCGCAGGGGCAGGTCAGAAGATATATTATATTTTTTTATATGTTACAGGCCAAACTGTTTTTTAGGATAAACTAGTATATCCTAGGACAAACTAGTTTATCCTAAGGGCGTTCGGATAAAATAGTTTATCCTAGGCCAAACTAGTTTATCCTAACGCACTTAGGATAAACTAGATTTTCCGGATTGAAATGTTTATATTTCAGTCCAAACTAGTTCGTCCTAGGACAAACTAGTTTATCCTAGGCACAACTGATTTTACAGTAAATTTCATGATGCTGACAAAGGAACCTGTCTCAACTAGTCTGGCACACCGCACACGGCACATGTGATCTCGATGAACTTTTATTCAGTTACAATTTGTTTTTCGTGAGTCTTGTGCCTGCATCGACAAGTGTTTCTTTTTCTTTTTATACCTAGTTATAAAAATATTTTGTTCTATAAATTTGTGTAATTTACTATTTCGCCTTTTTTTAACCACATTCCTATTCAAAGTGTTATGGATCAAAAGCAGTGGAGACAGAATTTTTTGGAAGAAGTTTTGAGATTAGAAGATTCTAAGAAGGAGATACATTAGAAGTATTTGACGAACATTATGACACTGAAAAGCTTGCATCAGAGCGTATTGAAAACGCCTGCAAAAGAGCTAAAGAGAATTTGGCGAAACAAGCTAAAAGGATGAAGTCGTCCTCTGATAAGTTACACCAACTAGCCAAAGTAGGAGATAATGTTACTGTGCCTATACCCGAAGTAGATAAAGGAAGAGGAGAGCTCAGAAACATCATTGGTATTGTTCTTCAAGTAACTGATGATGGGCTTTACAAAATAGGCACGAAACATGGTCTCCTCCAAGAAGATGTGGACAGTGAGAAAGGAAATCCATTACGATCGGCAGCAATTAAACATTCTGTGGGGAGAGGACAAGAATTTGTCAGGTGCAGTTGTGCAAAAAGTTGTTCAACTGATAGATGCCTATGTAAGAAAAAGAAGATCTTGTGCAACTCAAAATGTCACTAGAGCACAATACTGTCATATTATTGTAATAACAAATAGACTTCTTTTACGTGCACTTAACATTAATTCAATTTATTCTTTTATTCAGTTTTGCCCAGGATAAATAACACAACACTTACTTAAATTTTGCATTGTTTGAAAATCAGTTGTGCCTAGGATAAACTAGTTTGTCCTAGGACGAACTAGTTTGGACTGAAATATAAACATTTCAATCCGGAAAATCTAGTTTATCCTAAGTGCGTTAGGATAAACTAGTTTGGCCTAGGATAAACTAGTTTATCCGGACGCCCTTAGGACAAACTAGTTTGTCCTAGGATATACTAGTTTATCCTGAAAAACAGTTTGGCCTGCAACATATATATATAAAGATGAGGGTTTCACAGTATTACTCAAATCCTAACTGGGGAGTGATATTTCTATGTGCGATCAACCACCATGAGAACTTGGCCCTTCTTTAGAAGCCATTAAAATCTAGTGTTTTCTCCTCTGGTGAGATACTAGTGTACTTCCTGTTTAACGTCCTCCAGCCAGAGACATCTCAGTCTGGCTGGGTTTCTTAATAATGTCTTCTTCTTATGACGTCACAGGTAAGGATCTGGAAGCTGGGGCGGGCGTCACATAGTCTGGAGTACGTCCTGAAGGAACACACCAACAGTGTCTCGGTCATCCAGATCAAGACAGACTCTAAGGAGGCCATGTCAGCCAGCGCGGACGGGACCTGCGTCCTCTGGGACATCATTAGGTGCGCTTTCATACCGACCTCAGTAGCTTGATCGATAAGGCGGCGGACTTGTAACCTAGAGGTCGGTGGTTCAAGTCCCGGTTTTAGCGTAGATTTAGAAGAGCAAATTTGAGTAGTTGTGATATCACGAAAGTGATTAACACCAAATATGATAATTTTACCTTAACTTTTTAGGTATGTTTTCATTCTAATGAACTTATTATTGAGAAAATATTTTTACCAAATTCTATTGACTCTAGCTATCATTTTTAATTTATATAAAAACGATGTAAATGAATGTGGTATTCACAGTGGCCGAGTGAGTTAGCGCACTTTCCATTACATGCATGGTGACCTGGGTTCGATCCCCAGTGGGGCAGGAAATTTTCTGCTCTATAATTGTATGTTCGGGGTCCTCTCATACTTTCTGAGGAAAAATGAGTAGCTGCTTCGATGTGAGCAGCGACCAGTGGCTGTATTAGGGGCAAAAATAAGGTGTTGAAATTTTCAAGGATCATAAGGAAAAAGTCCAGGCCTATAATTCTGCGCTAACCACTAAAATTGTGTTATAATGACACAAAGAAACACGTTTTTTTTATTTATTTATTACAGAGGGAAGCGTCTGATCATTATGATCCTCCCTTCCATGATCATGTCTGCATCCTACCACCCGAGCCAAGTCCAGCTGATCACCACCTCCGCCAACAAGATGATAGACTACTGGGAAACTTGCGACGGATCCCTCATCCGGTCTCTGGAGGGGTCAGAGGTGGGCGCCGTCAACTGTATCGACTTTGTACGGGACGGGCGCCACTTCGTGACGGGCTCAGCCGACCAGATTCTTAAGGTACCCAACAAAGTAAAGGTACCTAACAAAGGTCTCTTAGAAGCTCTTCAAAGCTTAGGAGAAGTACCTTCGTATAAATGTTTCTTTATAAAAAAAATAAATAAATAAACTATTATTATTATTAAAGTAAAGGTACCTAAAGAACAAACATTTAATGTGTGTTCCTTGTGCTATCATAACCATCACAGTTTTAGGGAGTAACGCCAAATTACAGCACTTTTCCGTTTCTTGTATATCCTTGTACAGTCGAACTTGACCAAGTAGGTATAAGAGAACTGGATATAAGTGAACTGGATATATAAAAGATCTGGATATAATATAAGAGAAACCTGGATATAAGAGAACTAGATATAAGTGAACTGGATATATAAGAGAACTGGATATATGAGAACTAGATATAATTATGAGAAACCTCGACGTAAGAGAACAATTTCCAGGTCCAATTTTAAAAGCGCGCAATTTGAAAATAAAAACACGCCAGGTGGTTTCAACTCGAAACTATTTCGACTATTATTCCAGCTGTGGCTGTACAGGGAGGGAGTCCCCAGTCACGTGGGGATGGGGCACGCAGCCTCTATCACCAAGGTCCGGGTGTCCCCCGACAAGAGCGTCATTGTGAGCGTGGGTGCGTCGGGGGGTATTTTCCTGTGGAGGTTCCCGGAGGAAGAAAGGGAGGAGAAGGTGGAGGAGGACACTCGAAGTGTGACGTCGAAAAGTTCCAAGTCTACATCCCAGTAAGTCAAAATCTTGCGTGAACAGTACTCGCCTTTTTTTGTTCCACCTCTCTTGGATATTTTGTGCTGGACAAATAATAGGGACCCGATGGACGAATATTGGGAATGGTGGACGAATAGCAAGGTCAATTTTGAAAATTACGGGATTTGAACTTGAACTTGAAATTCGAATTCTTTTCTTATTGTAGTACATTATCGTGTTTTGTCTTCATTGGTGTAAAGATATAGGATATATAGTAAAACTGTTCGTCAAGTATTTAACGCGCTTGTGTTTGTTAATCCAGGTTGCGTAGAGATCCGTTGGTTCGAATCCGACCAAGTGCATTAATTTTTCCTCATTAATTTGAGTTTATGACCACATAATAATAAAACTCTTAGGATTAGGTGGTAGAAAATCATTTGAGCATTAACCTCGTCTGGTGGTTGCCTTCAACAGAAGAGTGTTTAATTATTATTATTTGCCCATTTTATCTATCATAATTATATTTAGTTCGCTACACCATTCGGCAACGGTGACTACCGGTTTTATTAATCATAGCAATATTCTGGATAGGAAGGAATATTTTGACGGTGAATAGGAATATTTTTTCATAATCCTCTCCCTGCCAATCTATTGCAGGGTCTCCAACGCGTCTCGCAAGCCCTACCACATAACGCGGAAATGCAAAAGCTCCCCTCTTCCCAGGAATGCTGACTTGGAGCAGATTGAGAAGATAAGTCTGAATCAGAATGTTCAGTCAGAAATCATGGGGGATCAGCAAGGAGGTGAATAGTGAATTTCTATGCATATTAAAAAAAGGATCTCGGTTATTTTTATTTATTTATTTTCAACTAAAGATGAGTTTTTTACAGCTTTTTTTATTTCGTAGCCATGAAACAAGAACTACTGTAGATGCTTGTGGTCTGTGTTGTAGCCTGCCCATCCCGTAGTATGCCTCCCCTCTGATGGGTGAGAAGTGACACAATACTTCCCAATTAAGTGCTGGGTCAACAATAAAAGCAACTTATAAAAAAATCAAGAGACGGTACCTTTGTTTTTTTACCATAGTCTCAGAATTTAAAAAAAAAGTTCTCTTATCATTTTTTATTTATTTTTTCCCTATTATGAGCGAGACATTCAAATTCGAGTTTACAAGGACTGACCAATTGACCATGGTCTGGTCATTTCCTCCGCAGGCACAGCCGCAGGGGATTTTATTTTGTGTAATGATCTGAATTTTTTCAGTAGATAAAATCCATTTATTTTATCTTTTTTTTTACAATGGAATTACAAGTCAATTAAGACAGTAAGCATAGGTTTACTCATTTGCTAGGATAATATACACTTGAAAGGAATTTCGTAGCCACTATTACCGAGTCACCATCCTTGATAAAGACTTAATTTTTTTAGAGCTATATTCGTAGATATTACTTGTATGAAAGCAAAATTAATAAGAACCATTCACCAACTTAATGAATATAAAAATGGATCAGAATATTATTTTTGAATTAATAGAAGTATCTGTGGGTAGATGGAAATACGTATTACGATAGATTCGTATTAGGAACTGAGCCAGATGAGCTCTATTAAACAGTGTAACTAGAATTTCACTACAAAGTACTCTTACAAAGTTATTTAACTACTACTTCTGGATTTTGAAAATCAACTATAAAAAACGAATTTTAGCTTTGAAGCACTTTGAATCTCTGATAAAATCACTTAATAAATTATTTCAAATAAATGTTCCTTCCTAACACGTTTTCCAATCTTCTCGCAGGTATATGAATAAAAGGTCATAATAAATTATTTCACTATACCTATATTTTAAATTTTAATTTTAATTATCTGATTCAGACTGTGCCAAGAAATGTGCATGCCGAGGTACGTGTCGATGTGCTCTCGCCAAGTCTTCCTCAGTCAGCACGATATCTTCCAACTCCAAACTATCCTCCATCAGCAGTATCAAAGCTGGTATGTAATACCTTATTGTGTTATGTAGGTAGGTGTGATCAGTCAGCACAATATCTTCCAATTCCAAACTATCATCCATCAGCAGTATCAAAGCTGGTATGTAATACCTTATTGTGTTATGTAGGTAGGTGTGCTCAGTCAGCACGATATCTTCCAATTCCAAACTATCCTTCATCAGCAGTATCAAAGCTGGTATGTGATACCTTAATTATTGTGTTTATAAGTAGGTGTGATCAGTCAGCACGATATCTTCCAATTCCACACTATCCTCCATCAGCAGTATCAAAGCTGGTATGTAATAGATCATTTTGTTATGTAGGTAGGTGTGAACTAAGGAAATAAAATTGCCAAATTTAACGGGAGGCATGTTGTGGGATAGTTTCACGGGAATGCCTTCAAGGGGTCACTTTGATTTGATTTCAATAAAATAGGTGTACCTACCTCTCTTTTATTAGAATCAAATTTTTCAGATCTTTTGAATACATTTCTGATTTAGTTTCATACCCACTGGGAGTGATGCCCCCCTGTCTGTTCCGCGATAACTTCCGATCCGACCGCATTCTTTAAAATTGTTGAAATTTACTATACATGTTTATTGGGGTCCTAAAATTTTACCTCTTTTTGGGCCCATTTAGGCCACTCAGGGCCGCATAGGGGCATAGGGCCGCTTTGGTGAAATTTAAAAATTATTTTTCTAGTTTTATCGCATAAAGCAAGAATAATATAGTTTTATCGAATTAAAAAATATTATTTGATTTCAGTTATGAGATTTT
Source organism: Bactericera cockerelli (assembly GCA_024516035.1). NCBI lineage: Eukaryota > Metazoa > Arthropoda > Insecta > Hemiptera > Triozidae > Bactericera > Bactericera cockerelli. Next base: position 15,501,754 of record CM044961.1, read on the forward strand.
GAGATCCTAAAAGCTAAGGGGGCCCCACTGTGGTACAAAAATTGAAAAAGGGCTCCAAAAGTGGGCCGGTTGATATTTAAAATGCGATAGTTGAATCTGTGTGAGGTTCACAGTTCACAGAACTACTATAGTATAAATTTAACCATGAATGACTTTGCTCATTTCAGCCTCCCTGAAAGCCCTCGTAGATGAGAATTCGGAGGATCGGTATGGAGACAAGCTGTCTTGAATGCAAATACACAGCAACTGATGGTGATGGACTGATTTCAAGATGATGCCTATGAAGAATATTTTGTATAATGATGATGATGTGTGGATCATAACACAAAGTATAAATTTTGTAACAACCTGTTTGAGGAAAAGAAGATTTCAATTATATAAAATAATCGTGTGTGATGTTAATTACTTACCTATAGGTTTAAAACTTTGCTTCTCACATGGGCAAAATGTGAAACAAGATTATCACATATAAGGGAAGACTGTCCCTTAGGTCAGATATTCCACCCATGAATTATAATATCTCCGATTAAGAAAGGGCTTCCCTGATCTGCATTGGTAATCTTATTTTATTTTTTAATCTTATTTTTTCTTTAAATTGCATGGTCCTATCACAACGGGGGTATCACCCTCCGAACACGTGAGGCTGACATTTCCAGCCCTAACCAGGCTGGATGAGGTAAATGTGGGTAGCTGGTACGATTCCCTGCGAATGGGGGGTAAAACCCCCGTCCTGACTATCTTAAAATCAGGACGATAAAACCAAAGAGAATCAACTGGTCACAATAGATCTAATAGAGGTTGGTTTGATGAAATTGGGGCTTCACTTATGGAACTCCAACTAGTCAATAATAGCCTCCATTCGCAGTAGTCGCAGGAAACTCACAAACCTGCTACCCACATTAATCTTATTTTATTTTTTATTCTTATTTTATAAGTTGGCCCTGCCCAGACAGCACAGTCAACTGGATGTATACCATACTGTTAGGTGGAAAAAGTCTACTTGCCCACCTGGAAATCAGCTGGAGATTTCCACCTTCCACCTGACCTCCACCTGGAAATCAACTGGAAATGAACTGGAAAGTAACCCAACTTTTAACTGGAAGTCAGTTGCCCAAAGTCAACTGGATTTGTTCCACTTATTTCCAGCTACTTGTAGCGCTCTCTAGTGGATGGGTAGTAACTCACTACCACAATGTTGACATACCTATTTACCTATACTGTACATTATACTACATAATAATCAAATGCTACACTCTTGGTTTTGAGGTCGTGGGTTCGAATCCCATTACCTATATGCATTTTTTTTTTTCAAAAAAAAAAAATAATAATAATAGTAATACAAATACTAGAAACAAATGTATAGGTATTAGGCATAAATTCAATTTCAGTTATTTAATTTAGAGGCCATACATTCAAATCTCATGAAGAATATTTTTTTTGTATAAAAATAAAGTAATAAATTTTAAATAGGTTTTTTTAACACATACACACACACAAATTTGGGTATAATTTTTTTTTATATAAAAATTTGGAAAGAAAAAGAAAATATAACTAATCTGTTTTAAACAACACAATTCAAATAAGACTCTTTAACATGATTATATTTTACAATAAGAGTGTTTATTATTAATAAAAAAAATTGTCACAAAAGTGTAAAATGCACTATCAAATTTCCACCATGTCACAAGACCTTGTACCAATGTATCACAAGTATTTCCTAAGTAGGTATAATCTCTATATATAATACTCAAAGTTGTGCATGTCTGGCTGACTATGTCCTCTTGGGGTTACAATACGAAACGGTACTCTCACTGAGAGTTCACCCCCCCTAAGCCACCTTCAACATACTAGAAAATTATCAAAATTAAAATATGTAATACAATTTTCAAGTGCACTGGTAATCAAGTGGTTAACGTGCTAGTCAGATAATCCACTTAGCGTAGGGTTCCGTTGTTTCAATTTTTTCCTCATTATGGTTGTGACCACATAATAATAAGACTCTGAGGGTTAGGTGGTAGAAAATGCTTTGAGCATAACCTGACCTGGTGGTTACCTTCCAATTAAAAGTGTTATTATTATTTTCATTAGGACACCGGCCATGAGAAAAAACCTTAATGGTGACAAAATGCCAGGTTTTAGCTAGTATAGAAATAAAATAATGATATCCAATTATAAAATATGCTCATAACATGTACATAATCACAATAAAATAATAATACTATGTAAATTAAAATATATTTCTTTTGTGAAACCAAAAATAACATAATAGCCAGCAGAAAATGAAGATGGGGTATGGAATACACCAGTTTTCATGAAATTGCAAAAGTTAAGCAATGTCTAACGTGGTGGAACATGGATTAGTGAATGTTATTATGTATTTGTGATCCTTCATGACAATTTATATACTGCTGTGGCTAATTAGAATTGCTGGGTTGTTTGCTTTGAGAATTATTACCAAAAAACATTGTTATACTTAAATGAAAACAAAATTGACTTGTTAAGACTAGTGAAATTATAAAACACAATAGTGTGGAACACTTTTTTTAAATAGATATAAAATTAACTCAAAATTTAAGGGGCTTCATAGTAATAAGGTGGTAGAGAGAGCACAATAGTTATTATTGTTATTATGAACAGTGCACAGTAAATTGGCCAATTAATTTTAAATCAAGTAATCAGGAAGCATGTCACAAAGTAAACATCATTCTTTAGTGTGGCAGAACCATCTTTGAGTGAAATATTCATTTTATAATAATATGTATTGTACATCTAAATAAAATCCACAGAGTGAAAAATTTCACTATCTAGCACTATGCAATCTATGCATTCAGCTGTTTCTTTGCTTGAACCAGAACCATTTTTTAGCCAACCTATGGTCAAGAGATCTTGAGCATAAGAAATTCTGTTTCCCTTAAAACATGAGACTAGCATTCATGGTCCTACTTTGGCTTGGCTAGGCTAGGTGAGATTAATATGGCTTGGCTAGGCTAGGTGAGATTAATATGGGTAGCTGGTATGATTCCAAGTGAACTGAAGGTGTTAATCCGTATTGTGCTAGTCCAGGAACAGCAGAGTGCAGAAAGTTCATTAGGGTCCAAGTGGATGTCTCTAGAAATGGATGGTTATTGTCAGATGAAAAGCAAATTTGGAGTTCAGAAATGACAAAGTAAACACTTTCAGTAGTTATAAAAAAGATGTTCAAAACTAATTAAAATATTATTTGTATTTAAAATATGTTCAAATAAATGAAATACCTATTATTTAAGAGAATTATTAATTATTTAAAACAATTCACAATTTGTCACAAAAATATCACAATTTCTGAATTTCCTTCAACCTTCAACAAAGGACGAGTTTTATCTAAACACTTCCAGTAGTTATAAAAAAGATCAAAACTAATTAAAATGATATTTGTATTTAAAAATGTTCAAAACATGAAATACATATTTAAAATTATTAATTATTTAAAACAATTTACAATCACCAATATCACAATTTCTGAAATTACGAAAGATCAAAGATGGCGTCTTAAACAAAGGACGCGTTTTATGTAAACTGGAAAAATATGGAACATTTCCAGCTGACTGGTCAACTGACTAAATTCTACTCATGTCCTAGCTGGACTGAGTCGTTATATTTCCAGCTGACTGCCCAGGTGACTGAGTCTAGATGGATTTTTGTTGGAAATATCCAGGTGGCTGGTCAACTGATTAAATCCATAATGGAAAAATCCAGCTGTCGGGACAGTTGGAGGTCCAGTTGACTTTATACACCTGGATATTTCCACCTTAAATCCAGACTGGAAGTCACCTTCCGTGCTGTCTGGGTGATGTTGATAATGGGAGGCGTTTACCACCACACGCATTTCTACCGTCGTAAAAAATCATGGCAGCGGTGGTATTCGAACCCACGCCTACTATCCGTTTGGACCGCTTGACCACTCTACCACGTGTTCGGTGTAGTAAAAGCTGTCAGATTTCAAATTTACATTCAAACAGGTAAATAGAAAATACTCACATGTAAAAACATCATACCTCATTATTATCTACTGTATACTTACCATTGAATACAAGCAAAAGCAATTTGTTTTTTGTACAACAAAAAAATAGAAATCTATGGTTCGAAAATTTGCCGGAAGGATTTTATTAGAAGAACCCAACTCTTTATACTTGATTAATTACTATGACAACAAAGAATAATTTAATGAAAGTGTCGGTGCTAAGAAATCTCTTGTGAGATGCTAGTTGCTGGAATCTATTAGTATACTTATATACCTGATACAAGACGGTGATTATGTATGTACTAAGCTACTATTCATTATAATTACTTATACCTAAGGTCAATGAATAGAATAGTGCATACTGCATGAGTGCTTCTGTAAAGCCAACATAAAGTCAAATAAATTGCTGAAAAATCAGGTTTCTATAAACTGCATAACTCGATAACACTAATAATTCGGTACATAACTAGTTTTTTGCAACAAACATACGGTGTAAAAAATAATTATGTCAAACCTAATAGAAGAAGAAATTGGCCTGTATGTAGTTACTATTTTCACAAAGCTTAAGGTCAAGTGCCCAATGAAAAAAAAAAAATAAATAATCAAAGTCATGTTTCTATTGCATTAAGTTGCACAAATCTATTATTTTTATAAAATGAAAAAAAGTAATACTTGTAAAAATAACACCTGCATTTATAATAGGTAAGATGTGATTATTTTAAAAAAATCTAATAATTTATGATGCTGTTTATTCCGAGGCCAGATTTAACAAATATAAAAAACTAACAAAAAAATGAACTCTAAAATTGCAATAGCTCTGAAAATAACTAGTGCATTGGTGTATGGGCTGCATCTGATCAAGTTAACCTTCGATTAGAATACAGAAAAAAAAAGTACGTCTCTTATGTATTACTTCCGAGAAATTTCTAATATTAGAAATCGGAAGTATTGTGTTCGTTTTTGTAAAAAAAATATTTTTTTGCTCCGATTTCAATTTTTTTCATATTTCTGGACGTTTCATAACCTACTGAGTAAATTTGGTTTTGTGTCCGTCTGTCGGTCTGTCTGTCTGTCTGTTAAAACGATTCCTTGTAACGCGCAAATCTCGGAAACTACTCGACCGATTTTGATGAAATTTTGCACACATCTAGGAGATATTCTGTAGATGGTCCCATTTTAAATTCATCGAATTCGTACTAGCGGCTCTGGGTGAAAGAGACCATGCGCCTGACCACTAACTTTTTACTTAAATGCTTATATCTCGTGAACGGTACACCCGATTATGATGAAATTTTGTATGTATATGCATATTATTGTTTTACACAGGTTTTTTATATTTTCTTTTTAATTAATAATAATTTGACTCTGATATTTAAAAAAATCCGAAATTTTGGACAATAAAGTCAAAAAATAAGAACCACGACTTGCCGATACAGAATTTTTTGTATAATCTAGAATGTAGAAAAAACGGTTTTCTACCATATAAAACAAATTTGAAGAAAATCGGTTCAGCCGTTTTGGAGATACAAGTAATCTACAGGGTGTCCCGTATACAGATGCAAATATTTTGAGGGTAGGTTCAGCCCACCGTGGACTATCATATTAGCGAAACTTGCAGTGGGGCATTTTGCTTCGTTAAAGAGTTATAGCCAAATCCCTGTTTTTCCCACAGGTCTAGAGGTCACTTGGATCGATGCACGTTTTTAAAGAAATGATAGCCAGTAAGTAATTTTTGACTTCATGTATGGATAGTCATGCAAATTTCCCTTGAAATGCAGTTGGTTGCATAAAAAAAAATGAAAGACCAGAGAGATATTTAATGATAAGTTCAATACTTTTCTAAAATTTGATTTTTCCCTGTTTTCCCTTTCGTGAATTTAGAGTACTTCTACAATTGCAATTCTGCGTATCACTGGGCAAAAAAATACCCTATTATGTTTAGTTTTATAAAAAAGAAAGCTCATTTATATTACTTTAAAGATCATGGAACGCAGTACACACAAAGCTCAAAAAACACTCCTGAATCATGATGGAAAATTCAAAGTTGGCTGAATTTTAACAGAATTGGCGCGTAATTTGAGGTATAAATACACTGCTCTGGGATGTTTAACAGAAGGAAATTGATCATTCACAAAGGTCGGTCGGTGTGAACTTTTATGTGAATGGGGTTACGGGGTCACAGGGTCCTCGTGAGGAAAAATGAGAGAGGCTGCAACGAAAGCAGCAACCAGTGGTGTAATTATGGACAAATAATACACATGGAGAAAGACTCTGCGCTAACAACAAAAGTTATGATTTTATTTTTAGAAGTAAAATTAAAAATATCATTTTTGTGTTTATCACAATCATGATATCAAAAACATAACAAAAAAGTGCCGAAAATTAACCTTGGGTAAAACTCGAACATCCAACCTTAATAATAATAAGGTTACTATTATTATTAATACTTTATTACTTCCGAGAAATTTCTAATATTAGAAATCGGAAGTATTGTGTTCGTTTTTGTAAAAAAAAATATTTTTTTGCTCCGATTTCAATTTTTTTCATATTTCTGGACGTTTCATAACCTCCTGAGCAAATTTGGTTTTGTGTCTGTCTGTCGGTCCGTCGGTCTGTCGGTCTGTCGGTCTGTCGGTCTGTCTGTCGGTCTGTTAAAACGATTCCTTGTAACGCGCAAATCTCGGAAACTACTCGACCGATTTTGATGAAATTTTGCACACATTTAGGAGACATTCTGCAGATGGTCCCATTTTAAATTCATCGAATTCGTACTAGCGGTTCTTGGTGAAAGAGACCATGCGCCTGACCACTAACTTTTTACTTAAGCGCTGATATCTCGTGAACGGTACACTAGATTTTGATGAAATTTTGTATGGTTATGCATATTATTATTTTACATAGGCTTTTTATAATTAATTTTAAATTAATTATAATTTGACTCTGATATTTAAGAAAATCCGAAATTTTGGACAAAGAAGTCAAAAAATAAGGACCACGACTTGCCGATACAGAATTTTTTGTAGAATCTAGAATGTAGAAAAAACAATATTCTACCATATAAAACAAATTTGAAGAAAATCGGTTCAGTAGTTTTGGAGATACAAGTAATTTTCTAAAAAAATCTCAAATTTGGCACGTGTTTACAATGTGAAGCAATCACGAGGAAGTATTGTGTCCATAATTGGCAGTGTTTTTTTATTTTATAAACAATTGGACCAAGCTTTATTTACATTTTTTTTTACAATGAACATGGTAACAATTTGTGAAATAAATATAAACAAAGACTGATCAAGGGTGGTGATACAGTGATACATGTTTGTAGTTTATTGATAAACTATAAACATGATACATTCTGCAACACAGGACATGAAATGAAAAGAACCCAAAAGAATATGTAGCGAACCAAGGGCGAGGTTTAAAGCTTGTGGCTTTCTCTTCCACCGAACAAATTGATCGCCTTGTTATTTTAACTATTAGATTTGATTGATATAGTTGGTTAATAAAACTAATTGTACTCAGAAAATTTTCATTTATAACTTGCAGTTGGCACAAAAATAGTCACACAGACCGCTTCAGGCATCGAGTGTTCTTCAAAATGCAATAGCGCCCAGATTCAAAATTTGAAAAATGTGTTTCTCTCCTTCTGGTGCCGTTTGATAAGGCGTATCTCATTCGTTCCTTCACGCGTCTGAAAGAACTTTGTATTTATTGAAACAAAATAGCAAAGGGTATTTTTTTACCTAGTGATACTCAGAATTGCAATTGTAGAAGTACTCTAAATTCACGAAAGGGAAAACAGGGAAAAATCGAATTTTAGAAAAATATTGAACTTATGATTAAATATCTCTCTGGTCTTTCAATATTTTTTCATGCAACGAACTGCATTTCAAGGGAAATATGCATGACTATCCATACATGAAGTCAAAAATTACTTACTGGCTACCATTTCTTTAAAAACGTGCATCGATCTAAGTGACCTCTAGACCTGTGGGAAAAACAGGGATTTGGCCATAACTCTTTCACGAAGCAAAATGCCCCACTGCAAGTTTCGCTCATATGATAGTCCACGGTGGGCTGAACCTACCCTCAAAATATTTGCATCTGTATACGGGACACCCTGTATACTTATAAATTTAGTATAAAAACTCAAAATTCGCACGTGTACACAATGTGAAACAATCACGAGGAAGTATTGTGTCCATAATTGGCAGTGTTTTTTTGTTTTATTTTCATAATTTTCATGTCTCAAGAATAATATCAGATTTAAAATCACAGATCACAAGGTCACACAAAGGCGTGGAATCGACAAATTGGTTGGTTAGAATTGTTTGTACACCTAGTTTTTGGACCAATGGTATCCAAGTCCAAAATAGAAATCAAATGAAAAAGTTCCTGACCATTTTAATTTCAAGGCAACTTTCAAACCCATAACTCCGCGCCTGATCTGGTAAGTACGAGTAGTGTCAAATAGTCACAAAAAAGCATGACTTTTTTACAATCGGAGACGCCATGCCAAAAATGAAGTCAATCAGATTCGAATTCGATTTTTAAGAATTGCTTTTCAGTTTTCAATTACCAACTTTAGGTGGACCTAGCTTATTTAGGGTGCATTTCTGACAGCTTATTTAGGGTGCATTTCTGACCTCTAGTTGTATAGGATTGAACCATGGTTATTTGACCCAAGAATCCTAGCTATGGTATCAATATGTGCACTCAATTTAAAACCCTGTGTGATACACCCAAAAAAGGTAAGTCAGCGTAGATGGGTCTGTGAATACACCAGTTCTCGTTCTGTCACTGAAGTTAAGCAACGCCCAACGAGACCATTCAAATTCGAACCCTTGTGATGTTGGTCATTCTCGGCCCCACTCAGCCTGGCTGAGGTTGATTTGAGTAGCTCATTCGTGAGTTTCCAGTGAATAGACGGTGAAAATCCCGTCGTGATATGACATTGCAGTTGGAAGCGACGTTAAAAACCAAATAAAACAAAAATCTATCTAAAAGGGTGGCAATCTATTGCTTATGGCAAGCTCTTCCACCCAAACATCGCCATAATGAAAGCTCTAAGATTTGGCACTTCTACCTCCTCCATTCTCTTTGTTCTTGAGATCCTGATTAACCTTGCTCAAGTTAGTCTTAAGATTCTCCGAGGTCTGAACTTGGGCTCAGTTGTAATGCGGTCGTTCTCGAGTTAACACCACTTTCTCCTCTACTCACATGTACATACACTTTCCCTGTACAGATCTCAAATTATCAAAATATCGTGTTTTTTTTCTCTAAATTTGTGTTTCTTCCTGAGGTGTTAATTAGGAGCAACTTTTGGTGAGCGGTAAGTTCTTTAACTGTCATCTTTTTCTGGTGTTGGAATCAGTAACCAACTCTTACATATTATAAATTATTATTAACTTTTAAAAGAGACTTAAGTCACTCGATTGATAAGGGGTTGGACTTGTAACCGGGAGGTCACACGGTCAGTGATTCGAGTCCGAAATATTGTCAAATAATTACAATCATGATTGTAATAAATAACACAAAATGTAATTAACACTTTTTCTTCTTCTTTCACTTTGCCTTTCCCAAACCTACGGGTCGGCCTTGTTCAACCTCAGGATTGAGGTTGGGTGGTTGTGGCACATTTTTACGGCTGGATGTCCTTCCTAACGCCAACGATTCTATTGATTTAACGTCCTGATATGGACGGGGTTTTACCCTCCATTCGCTAGGAATCGTACCAGCTACACACATTAACCTCACCCCGCCTGGGCAGGGCTGGAAACACTTAATAAATTATAATCAATAATTAATTGTTACGTGTTGCTGTCGTGGGACGAAATATCTTAAGGCAAAGGTATAAATAAAAAAACGATAGCTGTTAATCATTAGAACAATGCATGAAGAGCACAGCAAACTTCGTGATTGGGTTACAACTTCATTACAACCCTCATGGTCTCATGAAAACACATAATACTTCCTAATTAGGTGCTGGATAAAAACATGATTACCAAAAGACTTTCCTTAAGTAATACCGGAATGATATTTGTGCTGTGGCGTAAAGTATCACATAAATATCATTGACTTGGCGGGTCGGAACGCTGCCGTGCTCCTAAATAAAATTATTTTCCGACCTCAGTACTTGATCGATAAGGTAGCGGACTTGTAACCTGGAGGTCGGTGGTTCGAGTCCCAATTTTGATAAAAAATTAGAAGTGTGAGTATGAGTAGTTGTGTCATCACGAAAGTGATAAACACAAATTAATATAATAACTCCTTAATAAAATTATTTATATCCAAAAGTCAGCACAAAGCTAGGTCTGCCTTGAGTAACTTGAGTTCCGAACCCATTTTTTTTTTTTTTTTTTTTTTTCATTATCAGTCCTTTTCAAATAATAACAAAAATACCTGTGATGAAAATTTGGGCTAATAGTTAACACTTTTTAAATCTATAGTTGCGAAAAGACATACCTTTAGTGGCACTGGAATGTAACCATTATAGATGAGGCTAATGCTTGAACCAATTTCTGCCACCTGATCTTTAGAGTGCTATTATCAGGATTGTGGTCATGGTCATTTTAGTCAAATATAATAAAGGGAAATCAATACATCGGGTGGGATTCGAACCAACGGACCCACGCTGACTGGATTATCAGACTATAGATTATTTACCACCCCGACTACATGCTTGGTAGTCAGTATTCAAAGTTTCAAACTACATATTTTCACAGAAATTTCGTGTGATTCAAATATGAATGAGGACATACAAAATGATTAGATGTAGGTATTATGCATGATTTCTACAGACATCAGGCAAGCAAGCAGAAATAACTGTGAATTAATTACCTAGTGGTTATTTGTGTTGAGAATTCTCTTGCGTGATTCAACTGGTTTATTCACTTTTGATATTGTGTTATAAGAAATTAATGCAGTACCACTTGCAAACCATAACCTACCTTAACTACCATACTATACTGATACCGTGCGAAGGTAAATTAGGTATCTATTATTGATAAATTTATTGAACCAATAATACCTACATCTCATTAAAATCCGGTTAGCCAGTGTCGATGAATGCACCGGTTCTCGTTAAGACCACCGAAATTAAGCAAGGTCCAACGAGGTGAAGACTTCGTGATGCTGGCGTTCCAGCCCAACACAGGTGAGTGAGGTTAATGTGGGTAGCAGGTTTGTGAGTTTCCTGCAAATGGAGGGTAACACTCCGTCGCGCGTGATATGACCATGCAGTTGAAAGCGATTAAGTGACCAAATTAAAAAAAAAAATCCTTTATCCAGGAGAAGTCTGCGCATTTTCAAGTGGTCCAAAATTGGGTATACGAGTAGTGCCCAGTAGCAGAGAACATTTTCTTATGCTCTGTACTGGAATGTGCGGGGTCCACCCATACCTTGTGAGGAAAATTGAGTGGCTCTTGTATGGATAGGGACCACCGGCAGACTACCTCATGACCAGACGATGCTCCTACTCCTGATTGCTCGGTTGATGTGTTTTCTAAGCTCAGTATTTTGGCGAATTGGACTTTCGATTTCAATTCGAGGTACATTTCTTGGATATCAAGTAAAACACGTAAATGTTATCATGTGTGCTGTGGACCATTAGTATCTATCAGAAACGTGAGTATTTATTTATTTAAATACTTCTTCACTGGAGTTACTGGTACTGGATGTAGGGCTGTCTAAGTAGGTAGTAATTACAGAGATCGAGTACATAAATATTATTTACATCTTTCCTAGCAGGCGCGGCCGTCGAGAGAATGATTTGGGGGTGCTGCCACATAAATCGGACTAAAATAACATTTATAGAATTGTTCTTTCAGTATCTAGTGTGTCTAGATTTGTATCTAGCATGATTTTGGGGAGCGGCATTTTTTTAGACCTATTTTAGGATCTAAAGATCCAAGTTTGTTCCTTACAATCATAATAAATATCATGATTTTATTCTAGAAATGTGTGATAATTTCCGGCCACCCAGGCTGGGTGAGGTTATGTGGTAGCTGTACGTTCCCAGCGAATGGGGGTAAACCCCGTCCCAATCCGGACGTTAAATCAAATAAAATCGTTGGCGTTAGGAAGGGCATCCAGCGTAAAAATTGCCAACCAATCAACCTCAACATGAGGTTGAACAACGTCGACCCTGCTTGAGCGGGATAGACAGAGTAAAGAAGAAGAGAGAAATGTGTGATAATTTTCATTGTGTACGAACTAGGTCTTGAGAAAATACTCTCTCTTTCTTTTGCATCTGGGGGTGGCTGCAGTTCCGCAGTTCCTTAGCACGGGACGCCCCTGTCTCATGGCATGTCGTATGTAGACTATTGATTAAAATGACGATAAGAGGTCTCTTTAGAGTCTTTTGACTCTATGATAGTCCTTAGCGTCTGGTTTTAATTGGATTCGTTTCGGAATGATCCGCCAATATTTTCTCAAGTCTCGAACGGTAGCAAGTCTCATTTATAGACCGCTCGGATTCCTTCAAATTCCCTGGGGCCGTCTGCCTAATTCTATAGAGGTAGGAACCTATACAGGGAGATACCTGGCCATGCAATAATGAGTCATGCTGGGAATCCAACTCGGTGTTCCTCAATTAGTGACGGAATTCCTGAATATCCAGGAGCCAAGTGGTGAGGACAGTTATGACCGGCTCTATCAATTTCAAATCTCCGACGGGAAACGCTAGTTGCAAAAGGATTCGTCAAATTAGCGCTTGTGCACTATGTGAATACAAGATTGAGCCAAACTGAGGTATTATGAAACCTAGGTTTTGTCATTTGTTGATAAAACCAGCCCTTAAGAAATCCGAATAGTCTCCGTAGCCGAAACTACCGAAAGCACTTGTTCTGCAGTCAGGTGACCCGGGTTTGAATTTGGACGACATTTTTCGACTCCTTACCATCTCCTTCAAAACAGAAGATTTATTTTAGACACACCTTATGTTATGGTGCAGATAAAGTATGTGTGATGTTATCTTTATCTAGTAATGCCTCTTAAGATATCTATAAGCTGTACACTTCTGCAAGAAGTAACGGCTTACTTCTGTTCAGTTAAATAACAATCATGATCTAACATTACCTCTCATGTGGTACAACTTGTTTGTAGGAGTGCTATCACTGGGCAAAATGAATTATTGAATACAATGTTATATCAATGAGTTCCTTCTGTTATAGTAATGAGTTGGGTATTATTGTATAAGTACTTAGTATAGATAATATATATTTATTCCATAGTATAATTATAACAATGGCCATGTTTTGTGCCAATTTTTTACCATTCATGTGTCATTGTTCAAACAAACAATACTTGGTGTGTAGAAGTTTGAAGTGAATGTGACGGAAGCTACCTACTGTAAGCATATTTTTAGTATGGCAAAGAAGTACGACTATTAAGTATCATTTTTTTTTTTTTTTTTTTTTTTTTTTTTTTTTTTTTTAAAGATGAGTGTTTCACAGCCTTTTTTTATTTTCGTAGCCATGAAACAGGAGCTACTGTAGACGCTTGTGGTCTGTGTTGTAGCCTGCCCATCCCGTAGTATGCCTCCCCTCTGATGGGCGAGAAGTGACACAATACTTCCCATTTAGGTGCTGGGTCAACACGAGCGCACCGGAAGGTATCCCTTACAAACAATTGTAACCAAATTAAGAATACAAATTTTTGTCGGCACGGGGGATCGAACCCGGGACCTTCCGCATGACAAGCGAGTGCTTAACCACTGAGCTAATCGTGCGCTCAACCACTGAGCTAATCGTGCGCTCAACCACTGAGCTAATAGTGCGCTCAAGCCCATCCCGTAGTATGTTTTTTTTATTATTATTATTCCAGCAGTAAGCCCAAGACATATATTATGATGTGGTAAAAATCCCAAATGGGAGGATAACTTGTCATGTAGTAGCTGGGTTTCGAACCCGCGACCTCTGGAATCTCTGGATTCACAGATTGCCGACAGACTTATAATTTAAATCAGGATGAAATTTGGAGTCATAATGGGTGAGCTGTCTTCCGCTGATAGTCTAAATAAAGCCCTACTTAGGGCAGAATTATTATACAGAATTAAATTTGGAGTCATTTAGCCCTTCCGTCAAAAACGTCGGAAATTCAACCAATCACAGTCATTCACTGCGTTCTGTAGTCCAACATGAGGGACAGTCTGTCTTATTATTATTATTATTTTAAATTGATATTTATTTACAGAGGAGACTTAACAATCAGAGTCCTTGCTCCTTATCTTAAATTCAATCCAGACCTAAGTATACGAAGTAAGTATTTCGTATTTTGTTCTAACATGGATATTGTTGACTTGATATTTTTGTGAAATTGTATCCTAGTGAAGAATAAAACTTGTTGTTTTTTCCTCATTTCGTTCTAAGTCGGATTAACTTTTCAATTTTTTTTCGAGATGAAGTCATCATTGTCACAGCATTTGTTGAAATTTCAATTCTCCGTTCAGAAAGAAATTAATTGAATTAATCAATCCCAGAAGTGAGTACTCGAATGTACATTTACATACTTCACATACCTACTTGATATACCAGAAGAGAGATTCGTCAGATATTATGTAACTTATTGATTCATTTGAATAACGCCAACCTACACCGATTGATTTGCATTTAAAAACCAACTCGTCAATAGAAAAAAAAGAGAGAGGGACATTTTTAGACATTTTATTTTTTGTCTCAGTAAGGAGTGCCATGAAGAAATCAAAATTGAAACCTGTAGAATATTATTAGCTATGTGGCATTAAAGTGGTAATTTTATGGGACAGGTAGGACGAAGGTATAGGTAAAATATCCGTTAATTATTTTCTGTTCATACAGATATTGACTGATAAACTATTGGTGCAGTCTCTATTTTATGGGTTTTATGACCATATTTATCAAAAGTTACCAATTGATCGTAATTATGTTTTTTACAAGCCTAATCCTGTTGCCAGTGTTAGCACAAAGGTTTTAAGTATTGCATGGAGGCATAGAGTAAGGAAAATGGTCGTTTTCCAAACGGCTCTTTCGCCTTAAAAATGTGCTGTTGTAGGTTGCATAAGTGAGAGCTAAGCAATGACACGTATTTGTAATCATTATAATTTTAATGGATGTAATAATAATAATATCGCCTTATTTATACTGCCCAATTTTTGCTGGAATAATGGGACTAAGTAAGTCCCATTATTCCAGCAGTAAGCCCAAGACGAATTATTATGTGGTAAAAATCCTTGTCTTGTCCCGGCTGGGTTTCGAACGAGCGACCTCTGGAATCTCTAGATTCACACAATGCCGCCTTTACTATTGAGCTACCGGAACAAACTGTACAATCTGTACATGAAGTTAGTACAGTTAAAACAATGTACAGATACAGTCTTAAGTACCCGTCCCTAATATAATCTACTTTACACACTTATCTTATGTGAATTTGGCACTTATCTATATCTGTATCTAATGTTATTTCAACCTTAAATTTTGAAAGTATACCTAATCTAACCAGGCTAATTTTTCATTCTACATTCCCACGCACTCTTCTAGCAATAGAGTATGTACGAAGGTCCTTATGCTTTGTAATAGCCTCGATCTTTGGCCTGTTGGAGTTTGGGTACTTGATAAATAAAATTTGTCTTCGTACAAGTAAATCAATCAGCACAATTTTTGGTTGGCACATCTGGTACATACTTATCTTCCCATTGCCTACCAAGCCATTATTATGAAACTTGCCCTGGGGACCAAGGGTATTTTCCTCAAAATTACCTGTTTAGCATATGTGCAACACGCGCGCGGTCCCCCAGAAAAAAAACCCATATTTCCTTGTCACTAGGGACCGTGTATAGGATGTGTGCTAGACAAATTGTCTTGCATATATGCTATACATGGTACCCAAGAAGGTTCAAACGTGTCTAGCATATATGCAACCCCGGTACCCCAGGCAATACCAGTGTCTTGCAAATGTGCTACCCATGGTAGGCAATAGGTTAATAGGTGGTATAAAAATAATAAGTATATAATTTTGTAATATACTTTCGTTATATCATCAAACGGCCTGGTCCATAAAAACGAAAATGCCCGAGTAAAAGAATTGCATGGGACTGACAAATACTGAGGCAATCATTCAGAACGCTCAAAAGTCGGTGATATTATCAACTACTCAAATCATAAACAAAAGTCTCAATATTAATTGAACGTGGCTTCCTATGAACTTATTGTTGTTTAAATCTATGTTTATTTGTAAATACCTCAATAAAGAGTGATACCTTATTGTTAATAACATTAGATTGCCAGATTACTGCTATAAAGTCCCTTTTTTCCAGCAGTTGTATAATGCCATTAGTAAGTTCAAAAGAGGTCAAAGTCAAACAAATTATCAGTTTTCTGAAGAAAAATTCATCTATGGATTTCAAAACTAACGGTCCTAACGGACCCCTACCCTACCTGTATCACCAGATTAGTCTCTGAAATACTCTACATATACTTCGGAAAAATAAAAGCAAACTTGAATTTCCTTTTTCCTGCAAAATTTCTTCGTTCCCGTCGTCCAACCATCAGAAAGTTGTATAAGGACTATAAGAATAGAACTCCTAGTACGACGACTTCAACTCGTGTATAATTAGCATTTAGCAGCTATTATTGGAACCAGGTTCTAAATAGACATTTCCTGCTCACACCATGAGCGGCCCCACCCAGGGTTCTACAATACTTTGGCCCGTTTTCTCGCTACGTCACATACCTATCTCTGGCTTTTACTCCTACTGACCTTCATATCGAGTGCTGGGAGAACCTTCACCATGGTGAAGCCCTTGGCCATTTCTCTAGACTAAATGGACCAAGCGACCAAGTACGTTTTTGATTAATGGTAGGAAATTCAGTTAAACAGGTCAGGTAGTCAGTTTATCTCCTCGTATGTAGTACATGTAGTAGGTACTAAATGACGTGAAAACATTTCTGGGAATGAATTAGCATTGATAATTCCTGTATTTGCATGGGAAATATTTACATAATTTTGTATGTTCTGTTGCCGCCAACACCAAGAACCCGAATTTCCTTCAGTTTTTATCTAAGGAATGACCATGGTTGTTGAATTTTCTAAAGATACCCTAATGTAGGTAATTGATGATATTGGAATTTCCTGGGCAAGTTATTAGTATTTTATTATAATACCAAACTTTATCCATATTTGGGTAAACTACGAGGTAATATTTTTACAAGTGCTGACACCTCGGTCGAGGTGTGAAGAACGCCTATACAAAGAAAAAGACAGCGCGACAGAGTGTAAGGTAACGGAAAACATAGTTCCATGCATTTCATGTTTTTTCATCCAGCAAAAATGTCCACATGAATTTCAAAAACTGCAATTTTCACTGCAGAAATGGATTCTGCGTCGAAAAAAAAATTGATTTGACTTTTTGATTGTTAAGTAATACCTACAGGATTTTTCCTGTTTAGAATAAAAACTTAAGGGCTTTCAAAAGAGTACATCAATTAATTAGTCCGTTAGTATTAGAGGAAGCAACTGAGGATAGTTTAGAAATTATAGAGATGATGATAGATATTGCATCACTTGTTATTATTTTAATCTACGAGTATGGCTAGTAGGGTTGCCAGACGTCCCGTATTTCCCGGGACGTCCCGTATTTTGGGCACTTTTCAAAATGTCCCGTACGGGACACGCGTGTCCCGTACTTTCCCCAGTTTCACCATCTCCTCTGGTAATTTAGGTGATAATAAATTGATACAATACAGTAGGACATGATTTCAACTGAACTAAAAAAACACTGCCAACTATGGACACAATACTTCCTCGTGATTGCTTCACATTGTAAACACGTGCCAAATTTGAGATTTTTTTAGAAAATTACTTGTATCTCCAAAACTACTGAACCGATTTTCTTCAAATTTGTTTTATATGGTAGAATATCGTTTTTTCTACATTCTAAATTCCACAAAAAATTCTGTATCGGCAAGTCGTGGTCCTTATTTTTTGACTTCTTTGTCCAAAATTTCGGATTTTCTTAAATATCAGAGTCAAATTATAATTAATTTAAAAGTAATTATAAAAAGCCTATGTAAAATAATAATATGCATAACCATACAAAATTTCATCAAAATCGAGTGTACCGTTCACGAGATATCAGCGTTTAAGTAAAAAGTTAGTGGTCAGGCGCATGGTCTCTTTCACCAAGAACCGCTAGTACGAATTCGATGAATTTAAAATAGGACCATCTGCAGAATGTCTCCTAGATGTGTGCAAAATTTCATCAAAATCGGTCGAGTAGTTTCCGAGATTTGCGCGTTACAAGGAATCGTTTTAACAGACCGACAGACAGACCGACAGACCGACAGACCGACGGACCGACAGACAGACACAAAACCAAATTTGCTCAGGAGGTTATGAAACGTCCAGAAATATGAAAAAAATTGAAATCGGAGCAAAAAAATATTTTTTTTTACAAAAACGAACACAATACTTCCGATTTCTAATATTAGAAATTTCTCGGAAGTAATAATGTTCAACTACAATATCACTTGTACCCAATTTTATCAATATCAAAAATATGAGAAGTAATAAATAAATCTGAATAGTGTAAAAAGTTGTTTTTAAAAATAAACCTTTTTTCTTTGGGGATGTGGGGGGGGGGGGATGTTAAAAAGGGCTTGTCCCGTATTTTCATCTAAAATCCCGTTTTTTTGGACGTTTTAGGTCTCTTGTCCCGTTTTGGGCTGGAAATGATCTGGCAACCCTAATGGCTAGGTTAAAACCATTCACTTACGACCACTTCCAATAGTTCTATAAACTATTCAACCATAACCACCAAAGACAATACAGACATGTATTTAAAGGGGCAGAGTTTGAGTTCAGGGTAACATCTGCATACAAAGCCCGTATGTTGGAGGCCAGCCAAAAGGCCTCAGGCAAGAATAAGGAGGCTAATACGGTACCGCGAATATCGCGGCGGTAGGCGGTAACAGACTTATTAGAACACTAATCGCGGCTGAACGCTTCAAGTGCCAACGTCTATATTCGGCTAGATCTGATTTCTGATTCGATATGGATCTAAAGTTCACTGTTCAGACTTAACCCTACAATACCCGCCGAAGTATAATAATCACTCAAGAACTTCTATGGCATGTTGTTCAATACTCCAGTTCTCGTCAGATCACTAAAGATAAAACACAGCCAGTAGTAAACGTGTCATTTGCGGCGCGAACAACCTGTCCATCATAGAATTAAAGCGCCTTACAAGAAAAAAAAAAAGAAAAAAAAGTCTCAATTTTGCACCGCAGCTAGGTCCGTACATCAAGGCTGAGCTGTATGATTCTGCGATTGGCAAAACCCAAATAAACATCAGTTATTTTATATTCACTGGGCTGAAATAAACAGATGTCAATTTTATGCATAGGTATTTTGAAATAAACATACTATTTAAGTTAATCACAATATTGTTACATCACAATTACTATACTCAAACTTGCTTCACTAAATTTTTGGTTCTCGGGACTTGAACCACCTACTTCCAGGTTACAAGTCTTCCGACGGCGACGTTCAGGTTACATGTCTGCCGCCTTTTCAATCAAGCTACCAAGGTTGGTCCTATCCTATTATTATACCAAACATACGAGTATTTTTTTATTGTGTCTAATCATTATATTGAAGTAGAAATTTGCCAGAGTAACTGCAACGTTCTCATAAAGACAAAAAAATATTTTGACATAATAAACTTGCATAATTTTTAACATAATAAACCTATTATCAATCAAAATCTGACTCGTTTAGTTTTATTGCATTTTTCTATATCTTGATTTTTTCTATATCTTTAATATGGGTGCAGTTGGTGCACCTACCCTGTTGTATTTACCAAAGCACTATTTAATTCATGCAGTTTTAATTTATGAGCAGTTTATAAACTGCATATTTTTTTATGAACAACCCCTCTCTCTCTCTCTCTCTCTCTCTCTCTCTCTCTCTCTCTCTCTCTCTCTCTCTCTCTCTCTCTTACTCTCTCTCCTTACTCTCTCTCTCTCTCTCTCTCTCTAATTCACAACTTTGTGAAAAAAGTAAACATGGTTAAAACTCTTCCTTTCTCTTTTTATCTACAATAATATATCTACATCACCTCTGTGGGATCACTTAATTATTATTGGCACCATCCACTTTAGGTGATTTTAGTACGCCATTAATCGAACCCCAAATTAACTTCAAGGTCACTTACTTGGCACAAAATAATTGTGTACATGCCCATAAGACATATATCACACATACAAGAACATAAGACATACATATACATAACACATACAAGAACATATTACAGACACAAGGATAACAGAACAACTAAGGATATACGTATATTGTAATACCTACCTACGTACCTAGTATACATATACCTGTATGTATGTATAAGAAATTCTACTGTAAGATAAAGCTTAAAGAACTACAACACATAAAAAGCAAGTCGATACATATACAGGGTGTCCCACCAAACTTGGACACCTCAAATTACTCGGCCCCTGAAAGAGTTTTTGAAAAATAAAAAATCCTAGGGTACATGGTCTAATTATGCGGTTTCAGTCATGAAATTTTTTTTATACAGGGTGGTTCAAAAGTCAGAAATTGAGGTGTCAACTTTCGATTTTTAAAAGGATCGACCTGAATTTTATTTGATAATTTTACTTCTAAATGGTTCTAAAGTACTTTTTTAAACAAAAATTTTACATACAGGGTGGTTTTTTTTCGACCAATTTTTTTTCTTAATCTCGAATAACTCAAGTTTGTTTAATTTTTTCGATAACATGAATAGAGAGTGTTTGTGTAATGAAAACACGCACTTTCAATTGGCATCAAAATTTTTTATACAGGGTGGTTCACAAGTGAAATAATGACTTGATTTTTTTTGAAACTGAGTTTTTTTAATTTTTTATTTGGGATTAATAATTTTCGCTTAATTTTACACATTTTTTGTTAGTCATATCGAAAAAGAAAACTAAAATGTTGTACAGGGTGAGACATAATTTTTTTGTGACACCCTGTATATGAGCAGTCAAAGAGACGTAAAATTAAATATAAAAAACTAAATGTGCAAGAAAAACTTCGATTTTTAATTATATAAAAAAGTTATGGCGTTTTAACTAATATTCTCACATGGACCACCCTGTAGATATTTTCTTAAAACATCATATGGGTAGTCGAAATTGTCTAAAATTCAACGAGGAGTCCAAATCTGAAATAAAAAAATGAATTCAAAAAGCCATTTTCAATTTTGTGCCTACTTTTTATTACTAGTTTTAAAATTATTCAGTGTGTACACCAAATAGAAAATGGCTTCAAAATTCGTGTTTTTTACTTGTTTTTCCCCACGATTCGAAGTCTTCGTTGACTTTTATACAACCTCGAGTACCCACATGATAGTTTAAGAGAATATCTACAGGGTGGTCCATGCGACAATATTAGTTAAAACACCATAACTTTTTGATATCATTAAAAATCAAAGTTTTTCTTGCACATTTAGTTTTTATATTTAATTTTACGTCTCTTTGACTGCTCATATACAGGGTGTCACAAAAAAATTATGTCTCACCCTGTACAACACTTTAGTTTTGTTTTTCGATATGACTAACAAAAAATGTGTAAAATTAAGCGAAAATTATTAATCCCAAATAAAAAATTAAAAAAACTCAGTTTCAAAAAAAATCAAGTCATTATTTTACTTGTGAACCACCCTGTATAAAAATTTTTGATGCCAATTGAAAGTGCGTGTTTTTATTACACAAACACTCTCTATTCTTGTTATCGAAAAAATTAAACAAACTTGAGTTATTCGAGATTTAGAAAAAAAATTGGTCGAAAAAAAACCACCCTGTATGTAAAATTTTTGTTTAAAAAAGTACTCAGAAACAATTTAGAAGTAAAATTATCAAATAAAATTCAGGTCGATCCATTTAAAAATCGAAAGTTGACACCTCAATTTCTGACTTTTGAACCACCCTGTATAAAAAAAAATTCATGACTGAAACCGCATAATTTGACCATGTACCCTAGGATTTTTTATTTTTCAAAAAGTCTTTCAGGGGCCGAGTAATTTGAGGTGTCCAAGTTTGGTGGGACACCCTGTATATAGATATGCAAGTATATTGTGCGAATGAGGAAAAATTGCAAGGACATAATCTAGAGCTAGGACAATTTTATATTTGGAGTTAATTTTTTTAAAATATATTTCAAACTCTTCGATAGGAGCAATCAAGAGTCGTTTGAAATTCCATTTCATAATGGTCTCATTTTAAATACTGCCCGAACATGGCTAAGAAATGCCTTGATCATAGCATTTTTTATGAGAAAAACAAACATATTTTTTATGAGATACACATGACGATGAAGTATCTTGTATACCTATTATAGATATATTATTATAAATTAATGGTATAGGTACATATTGGAATAGATGTTGCCCGAGGACCGCGAGGTAAAACCTTAATATGTGTATTTATCCTGCAAGACAAGGACATAGGACTTGCCTTTGATACAGCACTTCTCTTGTGTACCTTATTCTGTGCATCCATTCTCAAATGATTTTAGAGAAGAAAAATGCATGCAGGATGTGAGGTCTGAAGCCACGAACACCCGCGCTAGCTGAATAACCAGACAAGCGTTCAGACCTCTCAAACATGCATGTGCAATGCTTGGCCTGATTGCACAAGGAACGGATATTGCGCCAACCAATCATAATCGAAAGTTCCAAAGCTTTATTAGCAATGAAGCAACACGAATTTGGTCCGTACCAAATTTTATTATCCAAGACATTACCAAATACACCCATTGAACAAGGCTCAGGAGGTAAGCGCTTACTGACCTCACTTAATCTACTTACTATTAGATGTCTAAACTAGTGACAGCTCCAATGCTCCAGGCTGATTGATACCATCGTTAATCTTTGCATCTCGCGCTCAAACCTCAATTTAATGAAATGTTGATCAATACCTGAGAGTTGTGAGTGCTCTGGTTCTTATTCTTTGAGATCCAGTCAACTGAACTTAGCTCAGGTATTCTAAACATCATAGGTTCATTGATGGCTAGACTAGATCGATCATTCAATCGAACGTTGTTGGTTGTAGTTCTTATTGTTGTTGTTGCTGTTGCTGTTGTTTTTAATGTCCTGCATACTGCATTAGTACCTGTCCGCAAGATGAACTTTACCAGGAGACTTGCCGTTAGTCCTCTCTGGACCTAAGGAGGCATTGCAAAAGCACCGAGACAAGCCTCTGAACAACACGGTATTAAAGTTTAATATATTTTCATATTATTCGTCGAGACGGTTTGTTAATTTTTAGGGTTGATATAAACATTATACAGGGTGCGGCGCGGTTATGTCCCATTTTGAATCGCCCAGTGTGAAGCCGCACTTCTAATTAGACATGTTCGAACAAAGTTAGAAGATGCACAAACTACTAATTTTTTCGATTCAATTTAGCTCAGTTGTCAAAATGATTTTATCAAAGCAACAGAAAGCTTATTGCGTGGAGAGTTATTTTTCGAAAAATAAGTGTATCGTAGCAGTGCAGCGGAAGTTTGACATTGCACACTAAACTGTAACTCGAAGTGCATGGAGGGAGTTTTCATGAAGTTCCCTAGGGTTGTTGTCACTCCAATCTATACTTATATAAGAGAGTTTCACTCACTGACTGACTGACTGACTGATTCATCACTGTTTCTCCGAACTGGTAAGTCCTAGGAAGCTGAAATTTGGTAGGTAGCTTTGTCTTATAGTCTAGATGTGCAATAAGACGGGATTTTTCGAAATTCCCACTACAACACCTGCCATTGGCGAAAAAGGATTTTTTGCTTTCACGGTCATGCCTCGGCCCGCAAAGCGGGCGACAGCCCGCTAGTAAAGCATATTTTGTTTATTAACACAGCCTGTGTCAACCCCCAAAACGTTGAACGAGTACGTGAGGCGATATTGCGGTCACCTAGGCGCTCAGCTCGCAAGCATGCTGCTGCTCTTGGTATATCAGACCGTTCATTGCGGAGGATACTTCATAAAGAATTGCATTTTCATCCCTACAAAATGGTAGTGGTGCAGGAATTGTTCGAGCGAGACTTTATTCAACGACAAAATGCATGTGAAACCCTGATTGACTCCTTACTTCCAGATGCGATAGTTTTCTTCAGTGATGAAGCCCATTTTCACATTTCAGGCTTTTGTTAATAAACAAAATATGCGTTATTCGAGACAACAACCCTATGGAACTTCATGAAAACCCCCTCCATGCAGATCGAGTTTGGTGTGCAATGTCAAACTCCCGCTGCACTGCTACGATACACTTATTTTTCGAAAAATAACTCTCCACGCAATTAGCTTTCTGTTGCTTTGATAAAATCATTTTGACAATAGAACTAAATTGAATCGAAAAAATTAGTAGTTTGTGCATCTTCTAACTTTGTTTGAACTTGTCTAATTAGAAGTGCGGCTTCACACTAAGCGATTCAAAATGGGACATAACCACGCCGCACCCTGTACATACAAGTGAAATAGACACATAAAGTGATAGTGATTAGTAATTCGTTACTCAATTTGTTGAAATTGGAACCCCCTTTGCTTGGGGCTTGAACATAGTGTTAAAAGTGTCCTGTCTGGACTATCAAGCCACTGAGACTGAGAGTACTGGGGGACTGGGGCTATTTTTGTTATACATATTAGTTGACCACTTACATGTAAAGCAGACGTCATAATTAATAGTGAGATAATGGCTTTTCAATGAGATTTATTTGGTCTGTACAAAATAATTAATGTAGACATGATCATCATTATGTACGTAGTTACTTTGAAATATTCCAAAAGCAAGACAAAAACCCTACAAAATAGGGAGATGGATAATTTATATGTATATTATTGCTCCAGGCAATAATCACGCTCTTTGTCAATATTATTTTTTGTCAATAAAGAGTAATTATTATTATTATTTCTGGTTTACGCTAGTAAATTTAGACCACAGTATACTAACCTACGTCAACGTCCTACCCATCGACATTTATGTTGATTTCTGTGTTTAATTAGAATGTTAACTAAATTCCTTGCTGTTCTAGTTCAACTTGGAGTAGGTGCGTGCTTTTAATTAATACCTAAATAGAATATAGGTATGTAGTTATTTCTGGCTTAATATACCAGTTGGTCGTTAAATCAGGGCACATGTTTAGTATTAGGTCCATAATAGTACATAATATGAATTTATGCAATGATCAAAAAACTTTCTATTTCTACTTCTACTCACTTCTGTATTAGGTATAGAATGTGTAGATAATACCTAACCGCTTGAAAATTTCAACTTTCAATAATTTCTATACAGTTTTTTATTTCATATTAAAAGAATGTTTTTATTTGATCTAGGACGTTTAATAGATAAACTCGAGATCACATACGTCAGTCAGAACTTACATTTCCCCATTTAAAGAAATATGCAAAATAGTCTTCAGTCCGCAGAGATGTAGCAAAAATTTCTATTACATTCGCCCTAAGTTTTATTCATTACTCAAGTTCCACTCTGTATGTCATGGTATAGATTTATAAACACGAACATTCCAATAGTATCTACAAAATGAGGCGCATTAACGAAATGCATTGAGCTTTAATTGAGGACTTCAACTTAAATGTGGTGCATTGGGTTGGACTTAATGAGCTATAAATGCAGGTAGTTTGCTGTCGCAAATGTGGATATCCGGTCCCAGAATTCGAACCCACAACCTATAGTGTATTAGAAATGGCCTTAGTAAACTAGGCTGACGAAAGATATTTATTACTAGCTTAATCCCGGCACTTTGTCGCCGTTGAGGATATTGCCTGCATGTGGCTGGCGTTCTATTTCAACCATTTTTGGAGCAGAAAATTCC
The DNA here is from genome assembly GCA_024516035.1 of Bactericera cockerelli. NCBI lineage: Eukaryota > Metazoa > Arthropoda > Insecta > Hemiptera > Triozidae > Bactericera > Bactericera cockerelli. The sequence goes on from CM044961.1 coordinate 15,527,606, forward strand.
GATATCTTGAAAATGGTAATAGATATTTTATTTTTGATATTTTTCTAGGTAGTTTGACGGTGGTTTAGGACGGGTCAACTCTCATGGAAATTTCAATATCTGTTATCGTTTGGGCTGTGGTATTGTAAACAGACAACCCTTAAGAGGACATACTCAGCCAGTCAGACACGCACAGATTTGAGTTTTATTTATAGGGATATCTATTTAAGAACAGTTCACACCTACATGGTGTTCACGTGGGCGGTAATGGAACACAATAGTTGCCAATTAGCTAATCCAGAGAATAATGTTCTGTCGATTCTAGTCCTCTAATAAGCTCGAGGAAATAATCGTTATTCATATACTAGAAGACTAACCGTTTTCCCCGTACTTCGCCAAGGGAATTTTAATATTAACTAAAGCATGACATTAACACTCTCCCTCTTTTATTCATATTCATCTTCTCCTCTCTTACTTTCTCAGTCTCTCTCTCACCCCTTCCCTTTTTTACTTGGTCATTGTTTATTTATCATTAGGTATTTATGTTAATCACGATGTCAAAATCGCTTTACTATGAGCTTTACTATGGGCATAATCAACAGACAACATTTACCCATTTTAAAACAATACCCAAAACTTAAGTCCAAAAAGGTCTCTCAAAAATGTTTATTTATTTCGCCCATAATCTTTTGCAGAACTTGGAACTCGAACCACCGACCTCCGATTACGAGTCCGCCGCCTTATCTATCATCAAGGCTTTGTGATATGAAAATATCAAGCTACTGTTGTGTCGGTTATTTTGTTCGTTATTTATGGGACTCGAATCCAGGGACACCTAGTCGAGACTGACGAGAGTGTACGGCAGGCCCACCAGGCAATGTCACTCATAAAAAAGCTCTCAGCAAGTTTTAATAATTCATCAGAGAAGCAATTTTGAATCCATTTCCAGCCAATAACTGGCTGACAGCTCATTACAATGGTATATCACAAGTTTAGTATGGCAAGTACTTAATACCTATCTAGCTAACTCGTAATAATACTCGTACCTAATATTGACATGTATTGTTGGTTGGTGGAGTTTTAACCCTTTTTGTTCTGAAAGAGTCGGTGGTTGTCAACGATGATTTTGCTGCAGCAATTAGCATTGGCATATTATTTTTATTATTCATTACTATAGCATCTGAATGATGCTAGTAATGATGCTAGTAATGAATAATAAAAATGGTCAATTTTTTCCGGGACCAATTTTATTGCAATGATTATAATTATTTAAAGTGATATTTTTTCTATTAGACTCTACAATATCAGCGCGAAAGACATGTCTGTTGACAAGGTCAAAGCGCTTAAAAGGAAAAAAAAAAAAAAAAAAAAAAAAAAAAAAATTGGAAGGTGTCATATTATTATTGTTCTGCTATGAGGTAAATATTCAATTTTAATTTACAAATTTTATAGGTACTTGGCAAACATAAAAAAATACACCTGCGCCACTTCATAGGTAGGTAATAACATTGACTATCATTCAAAAAAGGATAGTAGATATAAAATGTATCAGCAAAATGATCACGTAAAGAAAATTACCACCATATTGGAAAAACTCTGTAAAATGTATAAAATTCTTAACATGATCTTACTCGACTGGTAGAAAATTCAAATGACGGCACATCAGAGAGATAAGTCTTGCCTTATCTGACCGCTTTATTAATTAGAGGACAATAGAATAAAGACAATGGTGGCCCAATAACTATAGGACTGAACGAAATATCCATATAAGGTAGATGTACTCATAACAACTGGCTAACATAAGCTAGGTCAGGTCTAACAATACTTCATTGGAATGATTATATGGCTGTGTAGGCTGATCACTAATTAATTAATAATTTATAGAATCGTAATTGAGATGTGGTCATAGAAGAAAATGGTTTGAAACCCCTGGAGCTAGAAATATAGCGTAAGAAGTGCCTCTTATTTCCTTTGTAGTTAGGTAAGTAAGTAAGTACATACCCACTATTTTGCAAGTGTGGGTGTAATAATAGACCCAAGACAGAGAGATATGGACAAGCTTATTGGTAAAGAAATAAAGATATTTTCTTTTGTACAAGTAAGCTATTAGGACACCAAAATATCCAGCATTACTGGTTAGGTACTGTCGCTGCTATGTGTCCATTTTTTTTCCATGTTTTTAATATATGAATAAAAATCTTCAACAAATAATGAGGGTATACCAAAAGATAAAAGTGCCGTATCCACTATGTATAATGAGTCCGGGCATTGGCCGGTTTTTCACCCGTAATTGTTACATACTTATTTCAATCCCTCCATCAACCCTTGTTGGGCCATTCAGGCCGGTTTTACCAAATAGGCACAGTAGGTACGTGCCTAGTGCGCTAGGCAACTGGCGGTCCCTCCCGAACCGAAACTGGCATTTCGGACTAAATCTAAAATCACGGGGTATAGGCGTTATGGAAGGACTGGTGGGGAGGGGGTGTAAACAGCTGGTAGGGGTATAAAAAGGGGCGCTACTCTTCGTTGTGCCTAGGGCGCTTGTAAAACGGGCCGGGGGCCATTGAAAGGGAACACCTCGTTCCAGAAAGCAGTCTGAAAATCCCCAAATCTCTCTTTCAACCGTCAAATTTCAAATGGGAGTGGGAGAATAAGTAACAAAGACCTGCTGACATAAATCTTACACCCTGTATGTACAACTTAAAAGTAAGTATGTACATAATATATAATATATACATACATAAAATTACCTCTATCTCATAAAACTACATAGATACCTGTTATATATATTTTAAATACTTGTAGAGAATGTAGAGACGTTGATGTGGTGTCATAATTGCCCTGGTATAATTACAGTACAAAGATTTCAACATTTCTGACCACGACAATTCTGATGCGGACTCGGTTTAAAAAGAAAAAGACACAGCGCCACGCAAAATTTATGTTTTTCCTTCCAGCTTCATTGTTTTGTAAGCGATTTGAGTCATTTCAGGCGGATAAGATTGTGGACACACAGAGTTAATGTAAAAGGAGATACGCCCATTATAATAATTACTTTTGACTGAACTTAATATCACCACAATCCAACCTCTACGGTATAACAGTTGTCGTGACTACTGCCCATGGCCCACAGATCGTGTGTCAAAAAATACGCTGACAAAAAATATTAACACGTGAGGTTGATATTTCCGACCAAACCTAGACTCAGGTTATATAGTTTCTACCAATTTCCACGGGGAGTGAAACTTTAGGAGATCTGGTGTATTCAACTTGACTTTAAATAATTTAATGAACCTGGAGATAAGAGAGCAGCATCATCCCTCAACCAACGTGTGAGCCTGTCCATTTAGAGGGGGAATGCAGCCAGCATTGCGAGCTCATTCCCTTTCACAAATTTTCTGAATGAAGAGTTTGTCCTATAGTTATGTTAAAATAAGATATTATTTAAGATAGCAAAAAAAAAAAATTAATGGACCAATAATTTCTGTTCATTAATATACACCGTTAAGGTAAAATTATTTCTTTCTGATGATACTCTTGGACAGAGCTGTGGCAACAAGACTGAGAGGCACTCGAAAAAAGATTCTATACATGACAGAAGATGGGGCAGTCATATAATTATATTTGAAAAAATGTATAAGAAATGCTTTATAAAAAAATATACTCTTGGATTGGCAAACTTTCTTCTTAAAATTAAATACTCATTATCTTTCTATTTCCGCACGATATCTACTGAGCAGATCAAATCGTAGAAAGTGACTCAGTCCAAAAATTACCTTTCATCCAAACTACTACCTATCATGTAAATACGAATCCTACTCTTAGGTATGAATGCTATTACCTAAAGTTGCCATACAATACACAATTACACACATATTTGGTCTAAGTATATCTCTTAATAACCATGGGAAAAGTTCAAATCAAAACGTTTAGATCCACAATCTGACTGTTACATCAGCCAAACAGAACAAACAATTACTCCTGGTCTGACATCTACATAAAGCACTCAAGTTAAGCAACCAGCACGTAGGTGAGGGTCTCATACAACTATTTTAGCATCCATTAAAAAAAAAAAATCCATTATACCAGATCTGAACTCGGAATTATTCCGATACAATCTTCAGGTCTTGATCAATGTTAAGTTCGATTCAAAGTCATGGCGTGGCTCTATTGCGGCAACAATGCGAGACCTGTGAGCTATCGTGATATAACGGGTATGCTGAAATACCTAGCTACTTAGGTATTACAAAACTTAAGTTAAATAGATAGCCCTATGTTTAAGGTGGTCAATCTCTGTTTTTTTAATAGCTCATTTATTTATTTTCTTTATAAAGAAACATTTATACAAAGTGTCCATAGGTTTTGTTGCTTAGTCATATAAGTAATTTATCTATTTATTGTAGATGTAGATAGGAACTTGGTACACGTACCTATTTAATTAATTTGTTTGTATTGTTTTACTTCCGAGACTTTTCTAATATTAGAAATCGGAAGTAATTCGTTTATGCAAACAAAATATTTTACTTTCCTTATCCTATAATAAGGAAAGTATTGTATTCGTCGAAAATTTGACCTACCCAGTTTTTCACATTTCTGGACGAATCATAGCCTCAGGATACCAAAAAAGTCTTTTTCGGCCATTGGTCCGTGCGTCTGTGTGTGTGTATGTGTCTGTGAACAGGATATCTCGCGAACGGTAAGAGCTAGAGACTTGAAATTTGGTGTGGAAATTAATTTTATACACCAGACGAACCACGAAACTTTTGGTTAAAATTGGCCGCATCCCGCGGCCGCAGGGCCGCAAATATTAGCCGCAAGCGTCGCTTCTTTGAATTGGTTAAAGATACAAAAAAAAATTGCAGAACAACATTTTATTATATTTAAAAAATAAAAGGGGTCTATTCTAATCATTTTTTTGATATCTTGAACTTTTTGGACCTCGGCTCAAATTTACCGGTATTTTGGGGAGACCCGCTTTGACTAACTTTTTTATTATTCATCCTAGATGGGGGTTGTGACATATCAAATTCAATGACTTTAAAGTGCTGATTACGAATTTGGCATTGGTTTTTAGTTATCTGTTACCGTTGAGTCACCAGTGGCGGAATTCGACTCCTTTTTGGGGGATAAGGAAAGTCGTGTGATGTTTACACCAGATTTTTTTTGTTCCGATTTCAATCTTTTTCCTTTTTATTTTTTATATTGTTGCCATTTTTTTTAATTTACATGATAAAGATCTCTCTGACTACTTGAAGCAGGTCCGTTTTGGACTGAGGCAACCTGTGGGATGCTTCAAGCAACATAATTGCCTACCTAAGAGTCAGTCACTCATTGAACGAATATTTCCAAGTGTTTATGTTTTAAGTAAAAAAATCAGCTGACTGTAGTCTACATTTTTTTCTGACCATGATTCAAGTTCAATAATAAAAGCATAAGTCTACCAGCTCTACTCTCTACCACTTCTGAATTGTAGACTAGTAATCCAGGCATAGGCAATGTTCATAGTCAATAATACTAACTTACGATCAACTTCAATACCTGTGCCAATATCTGTAAGTCTGGGTAGGTAATATCTAATTAAAGAAAGCTTATGACTCGGAGAAGTTAATGGCTTATTCATTTTAATTCCATCTACTCATGGCAGGCCACGCGCCCCTCATATCAGGGGCGATGTAGGGGTCTCTTTTTACCCGTGTCTCTCTTTTTTCAAGCTTAATTCAAATAAAGTACATCAATAATTTAATTTCCGAAGTAATGTATCATCCCGAAATAATGTATCACACGGTTCCGGGATCTCATACGTCTTCTGAGGATAGGTTTTTAGTGGGTAAAAATCCCACACCCCAGGGAGTGAGGTGGCTGGGTGTCTTTAGAAGATTTTCCTATCCTCAAAATAATAATAATAACTTAATCATTTAATTTAATACCCATGTCTTTCTTTTTTTTTCTAATTCAATTAAAATACATCAATAATTTAATCATTGCTGTCCCGGTAGCTGAGTGGTCAAGGCGTCGCGTTGGTCTGATAATCCAAAGGTCGCAGCTTCGAAAGCCAACCGGGACATGACAAATAATTGCCCCATTGGGGATATTGACCACTTATTAATACGTCTAGGGCTTACCACTGGAATAATCGGATTCATAGACTCATTGGTCCTAATTAGGTAGATAGTATAAATAAGGTGATATTATTAGTACCTGCATACGCAGATAAATTAAATCTTTGCCTGATCAGGATCATGTCATTCAGAACAATAAAAATAAATGAATAAAGTAAGAAAATAAAGTCCGCTTCGGTCTGAGTCCTGTTGACTCAACACTTCGTCTTGACCTCTTTCACTTGGCCCTGACCTTTCGTGAAGTTTCTTGTGGTGCCCTATTGTTATTGAGTTGTTTCTTTCTCTTATTTTATGCTCCAAGCTTTTATTTCATATGAACTTCTAAAGCTCTGAGCAATCCGCTATGGCGAACCTTTCAATTACCACATAATATCTTTAATATAGTTATAGTTAGGTATTTACTTAGTTATTTTATCAAACAAAGTTATAATTCCGTGTCTGAGAGAGCAACTCAGCGAGAGAGACTAATATTAGGGTGGACAGTGGACAAGAACTGCATAAACTTAAAGTTATGTAGATAAACATAAAATAAGTATGTAAATGTAGATAATTGAACCCATACGATTATCTCAATGGTAAGATACTCACTTGCATGTGGCTTATGTGGAAGGTCCTTGGTTCAAACCCCGAAGCCGATAAAGAAATTGAATTAAAAATTTAGTTACAGTTGACTGTAACGGATATCTTACGGTGCGCTCGTGATGAACCAACACCCAACACTTAAATTGGAAGTATTGTGTCAATTCTCACTCATTAAAACGAAGCAGAAACGGTGCGAACGACCTGCTCCAGCAGAGTTAAAGCGCCTAAAAGAAAAAAAAAAAAAAACGAAGCAGAGGAATGGGCCAGCTTCAAAATCGACAAACGTTTAACAGTAGCTGCTGTTTCATTGAATCGAAAAAGAGGCTGTGAAACACACTCATTTTTCAACTCTTTATAGCGTAAGAAAATTACCAATTTTGCTAAAACTTCTATATAACTACCTAATTATTAAAAAAAAAAATACATACATACTCGCAATCTATAAATAACATCATTTCTCAAGCTAAATAGGTACCAACACTCACATTGCGCTCAACTTAGCTGCTTACTTTTACTTACCAAGTTATATACCCACTAAACCTGTGTTATAAATTCTCTTTAACGAGGTAAATGTTATGTACATGAAGATCGTGACCGATCACTGACTCCAGACAGACAGGTATTATGTAGGTTCCTACCTATACTTGTCCATTAACTTCTTGATCAATTAATTAGCAGGCTGATTCTTCACTCCCGTTATATTACTGAGTCTTGTTCTTTCCTTTTCAACTAAAAAAACGTTATGAAAGTCAACAATCGATGTATTTTCCTAATACTTAGTACTTCCTAATAAAAGAATTTACTTGATTTTCAATTGCTTTTGAAAAAAATGAAAATGAAAAAAAGCTATTTGTGATAATTCCTTTAGTAGGTATTCTGTTTTAGGCTGGTATGTAGAGATGATTTTGTAACCCCTATAGGGTTCACTGTAGGGTAGTCCCGAGCTTGCTATAGGGAATACTTCGACCTTGACAATTATTTATTAAAAAAACATCTGAATGCACATGCGCACAGACGCTTTAAACAAACGTTTCTGAATTACAAAATCAGCTGAAGGGACAAATGACCCAGGCATCCCTACAGTGAGGACTCTGCATACAACCCTTAGAGTCCATAAAATTATCAACAAGAAAGAGCTATTTGAAAACTGAAAAATTACTTATTACAGATGCTTTTCTTCTGTTTTTCTCGATCTCATAACTGATAAAAAAAAAGAAACAGTCAGAGAAACCAACCCATCTTGTTCATTGTTCCAAATATTTATGGCTAAAAAAATTCAATGAGGGTGGTAGTCAAACTCGCGACTCCGAATTCCAGATATTTTCTAAGATAAAGCATTTTAGAAAATTAAGGATACATTATTAGCTCAACCAAAACCTATCTACAAAAAGCAGAATCTTCACATACTTATTTACTAACGGTTAGCATATTTCTGTCATTTGTAATTCAGAGGGGAAAAGTAATCAGAATACTTGGGCAAAAATAAACTTTTTCGATATTATTTTAGCTAATACCTACAAGCTAATTTTTAATACCATTGACTCCATACAGAATGAACAACATAAGAACTATTAGTTTAGTATATATTGTGATAATGAAAAAAAAAAATGTGAGATTGTGTACTTATGGAATGAATAATTTTTATCATACATTATATTTCAATATCACCAGTGAAATATGTACTGAGAATTTGCAATCTGGAGAAATTCTCGAGACGTTGAGACACAAGTATGTAGAAAGATTTCAAGATTACATCTGATATTTTCATTTCATCAGCTTATTGGTTTGGAATATTATTAAAAACACATTTTTTCCGGCGCCACAGTTTATTATCTCTGTGATCCCGGATTTCACACATACCTCACTCATACAACATACTTGAGTACCTACCTGACGTATAGTTTTTTCTAATGTAACGTAAATTTCACAAAACCAAACTAGAATCATTTATCCACCAAGACTAAACGTTAGAAGAAGTACAACTCTACAAACAAATTCTACATACGAGGATCTTGGTAAGTAAATGCATACCTACATGACCTATTACCTACCTACTTCTTCTTCTTCTTCTTCTTCTTTTACTCTGTCTTATCCCACTTAAGAAGTCGACGTTGTTCAACCTCACGGTTGAATTTGGTTGGTTTTGGCACATTTTTTACGATTGGATGTCTTTCCTAACGCCAACGATTCTATTTGATTTAACGTCCTGGATTAGGACGGGGGTTTTACACTCCATTAGCTGGGAATCGTACCAGCTACCCACATTAACCTCACCCAGCCTGGGTACGGCCGGAAGTGCCAGCCTCACATGTACGAAGGGAACAGAATTTTCTGTGTGAAAAGTCTGCTCCGACCAGGGATTGAACTCAGGGTCTCTGGACCACGGGCAGTAGTCACAACCGTTACGCCACGGAGGCTGGCATATTACCTACCTGCTACCTACCGGGATACGAATGTCGTAGCCGTATTTTATTCTCATTTGTCTCGAAACTCTCGATTCAAAATATCAAGAATCAATCGTGAAACCAAAAAACGGATTTAATATAAAACATAAATATTCTGTATAACACCTAATAGGAATCTTTACAAAGTAAAACATACTCCGATCAACAAGGTGAGGTCTATGTTTATAGAGGCGGATAGCTGTTGGTTATACAAAGATGATCTTGATAATAAACACACTAACTACTTAAATTACTACCTCTGCAACTTGTAAAGTGGAGTAAGTCAAAGTTCAAATAACAGACTGGAATGAAAGCTTCACTGGCGTCTACAAATGGGTACAGGATGTTGTAGAAGTAGTCAAGTCATAATTTTTTTTAAAGATGAATGTTTTATTTCATAGCCATGAAACAGGAGCTAATGTAGACGCTTGTGGTCTGTGTTGTAGCCTGCCCATCCCGTAGTATGCCTCCCCTCTGATGGTCGAGAAGTGACACAATATACTTCCCATTTAGGTGCTGGGTCAACACGAGCGCACCGGGAGGTATCCCTTACAAACAATTGTAACCAAATTAAGAATACAATTTTTTGTCAGCACGGGGAATCAACCCGGGATCTTCTGCATTGTGAGCGAGGGATTAACCACTGAGCTAATCGTTCGCTGTTATTATTTTCGATGTGAGTTTACTACAAGATTGAGAACCCGTGGCGAAGTTCGGGGACAGAGCTAGTGTCTTCATATGGAAACCACTAACCACCACATGACATGATTGAGGTATATTATCGTTTTTTATTGTCTCTATTAGGTTTAAACCTATCTCAAAATCACTCATTTAAATAATTTTATTGTTGTTTTTTGGATTACCTTGTCTACACCATATTATACCTATATCAATACAGAGTTTTTGTCCTCAATATGATGGAAACTTTAAAAATAGCTCCCCACATGAACCTTGCCCAGATTAAATGGGGCCAGGAATGGCTAGAATCAGCAGGACTCGAGTTTTCAGTGGTCTGCACCTGCCAAGGCTAAAACTCGCTGGACATTGCACTCACGTTGCCTTCTTTAGGAAATCTTGCGATAGTTGGCGTATCCATCATACTCATACCTCATACTCCGTGTTCTCCATCTACAGCGTCTTTTGTCTCCTGTACCAGCTACACCAAGAGACACCACCCGCGCGTGTGTTTTGACCACCCGGTAGTGTCTGGTTTCGACATGGCTTCATCACATCTCGGTCACCCTGTAATGTGGCATTTCTATCCATCAAGGGCACGTGAGACCCACCCCCGAGCGAGACCATTGTTGCTAATTTATATTAATAGCACCGTGAGTTGTTCTACCAGGGTCCTGTTGTAAAAAGTGCAAAGTAAAAGTTGTTTGCGTGAATGTTAAGTACATAGGTATACTTGGCATGTTAGAGATAGTTTTTTTTTCCTCCTTGTAGTCTAGGTATTCGAGTTTTTTTCTATCTTGAATAGCTGAGACGCTGAGATATTCAATGTCACAGCAAGCATGTGTTGATTTGTTGAGCAAGGGTGAAATGCTGACACGTAGAAGAGGAGAAACAAGAAGTTATCCTAGCTTTAAACGGTATAATTACAGCGAAATGTAGAACTTATTTGATTAACTTTTAATTAAATAATTAATTATTAAGTTGCTGGAGTCCGATATCAGCAGTTGAACAACTTAAGAAAGCAGCTATGATACTTATTTTATTATTCATTATATTCAATTTATTGTCTTGAGACTCATGAGCTAGTTTTGTACCTCATCGAGTTCTTGTCCACAGCGATCACACTAACCAAGCATTTTACCCTCTTTTAACCAAGCGTTCAATTTAAATTTAGATCAAAGAATAGATAATTAGCGCTACAACATGGCCATTGCAATACCGATGCAAGTTTCAGTATGCAAATTTAATGAATGCAGCTCCAACTTAATAAAAGGTTCTATTAATCTGGATTATTTCAATTTAGATTACTTTGGCCTACACGCTCTGAAGTAATAACTTATTATTTGAACTGAAAATAGTTGCGTATCATAGTTATTTATGGTTTTACTTTTTCTAATGACTCAGTTTTTAGAAAACTAATAATAGGAATGATGAAAACTAATATGATAGGAAATAGATTTATGTAGAGTGATAAACAAACGTAGGTAAGTAAAAACAACAGCAATATAATTGTCTGTTATTGACCATGCAGTTGAAAGCGACGTTAAACTCAATTAAAAAAATAGTGTATTTTTATTTTAGTTATTTCCTTTAATATTTATTTTATGTACTAAAGTCTTTTGCAATCTTATCCTGGTAAAAATGTCAAACAGCTGACACCGTATTTATTGTTACGACCTTGCCTGAATTAGTTTAAGTTTAGTCCTGTTGAGAAGTGCTTGGACACAGCTAGTTTGGCCATTAATCAGTTCAAGATACATCCCAGCAATGTACAAAATTGTACTTACTCCTAATAAGGAGAAGAATCTCCTTATTAGGAGTTTGTGAGAGGAGTGAAATTGGTGGATGTGCCAAATGCACTTTTTGAGAAAATTTAGAAGGAATCCTACACAGTGGGCTAATCTGTGATATTAATTTATCATGCAAATAATCTAAAAACAACAGTGAAATTGGTAGATGTGTCACTTGAACTTTTTCTAGATTTCTGAAGTAATCCTACACAGAGAATTGAGCTATGATTATAGTAATTTATAGAAGGCAATAAATAATCTAAAAACAACAAACTGAGTGAAATTGGTGGATGTGTCTCATGAACTTTCTGAAGAAATCCCACACAGTAAAATAAATTTATTTACTAAAGGTACCTAATTCATCACATGTAAAGTAAGTTATCATAGTTTTGTTAATAACTTTTGCTATAGAGACAAATAAATTTGATAACCTGATCACCTACCATCGAAAATAAATCTTCTATCTTACATAACATAACATAACATCAATTCAGGTATTTAGGCACCTTCAAAAATATTTGTCTACCTATGTAAGTACCTATCTAGAGTAATGCTATGGAAAATGAGCTGTGTCTAGGACAAGGTTATCCTTGGCTTAGGTGCCTCGTGCAGTGGTCGTACCCTAGACCGCAGATCCTACCTAGAACTGGCACTGGATCATTGAGTAACCACCTGTGTATATTATGCCTATGTACGAGCACTTACCTAATACATATACCTATGTATATAAGTTTGAATCCAGGATGTTTCGACAGCTCTAGGTACCAAATTCACAAGTTCAGGTAAACAGGATGTTCGATGGATCGAAACTCTTGGAATATCAAGGTCTCGCGTTCGATTCTCGTCTGAGACAAACATCTTGCGGGAAACATTGATATTTTTTTTTTCTTTAACATTGAATTTGGTTCCAGTAATGGCTGACTTTGTTTTTGTTGTTGTCATAACCAGCATGGCTACAGCTAGGGGGGGGGGTGATGGTTTTTTATTATTTTTTATTTTTTTATTAAAGATGAGTGTTTCACAGCCTTTCTTATTTCGTAGCCATGAAAGAGGAGCTACTGTAGACACTTGTGGTCTGCGTTGTAGCTTGAACATCCCGTAGTATGCCTCCCCTGTGATGGGCGAGAAGCGAGAAGTGACACAATGGTTCCCATTTAGGTGCTGAGTCAACACGAGCGCACCGGAAGGTATTCTCCTTACAGACAATTGAATTACAAATTTTCTTGAACCACGTTATATTGTCTCATGGCCAATGTATGTGTCATTAAACCTTTGGGAAAACTACAACGTAGCCTGTATTGTTAGGGTTGGCGAGTCTCTTTTCTGTGTTGCGAGACACTGGTATTCTCCATCTGTGGTCTTGCTTTCGTTTCCCGAATGGTATCAGTTATGAAGTCAGCGGTTGCTTATTGATTGCTCAGTAGTATCACGTTTCTTAGCGAGCCAAAGATCCGGGTTCGAAACTTAGAGAAACAAAAGTTTTTGTATGAAAATATGGTTGAAAATATTCGTTGAGGATATCTTTCTGTCATCTTATGTATTGTTGAGCCAGAGTTTTATGATGGGCAAGTAGCAAGTACCTCTGGGGTTTGCTGATAGTACCTATCTATGAGTTGTAGACCGTTTAGCTGATGAAATTTTACCCTGATCATCAACTTTTTAAAGGAAGAAGTTTTGAACCTAATCCATTGCCTAGTGGTTCACTTTTTAACCGGGTACCACGACACAAGAACCCTACTTCATAGGTGTGGCCTTAAGTGTGGGATGACGACAGCCAAAAGAAACTAGCATAAGTTCAGTTAAAAATATAATGAATTATGATGAATTATGTAAACTGTCATTGTTATATATATTTGAACCATTCTACTTGTCATGTATTAAAAAAAAAAAAAAAAATACTATTTTGAACATTTGAACAATCAACTAATGTATTCAAATACAAAAAAACACTAAACTAAACAGAATTACTACATCTTGTTGAATATGAAATAATAAAAATAAAAAAATATAGCGCGATCACACGGTAACCAAATGGATCACCTTGACAACATATTGGAATGTGTAAATGTTGCAAAACCACATGATAATATTATTATGTATGCTCAAAAAAGTAAAAAAGAAAGGGAACTAGATTTCCTTTAAAAAAAAACCCCCAAAAAATATGATCCATATACATTACATTACATTTATGTATAAAAATATCCTATACCTTAATAACAAAAAAAATCAAAACAAAGAAATAGTTAATCAATCAATTTTTTTTTTTCTCAAACTGGTTTCTCGGCGAACTAAGGTCAAAGCAGTTGCATATAAGATACATAATTATTATCAAGAGAATCCATTTTTGCCAATAGATATCACAATGGAGAAATATACTGTCTATTGAGACCAAAAAAATAACAGCAGGGCGCAATCCATTGAGTTTCCTGGTAATGGGTACAATACATAAAATAAATCATGAATACAACATTAAATTTATTTGTATAAAATGTATCATTCAATACTAATTTCCTTTAGCTCTGAGAGTGCGACCTTAGAATGCTCGGAATTGACACGATCTAGGTTTATTTAAGACAGAATAATATTATAATAATTATAATAGAAATACAGAATAATATCATAATAAGTTGTTGGAATTCAGTACAATCTACCAATCAGTCTTTTTACTGATCTTTAACTTTTCCCGATCTGACAGGACGGCATTTTGTCTAGTGCAGATCAACTAAGTATGTATTGTGCTTATCACTCACATCTCAGAGGCTGACATTTTGTTCTGTCGGGTGATTTTACGAGTGGATGCCCTTATCACGTTAGCATATCAATAAATGACACATGTACATTAAAATATAACATTCTAGTAAAGTATAAATGTATGCATTAGTATAATAAATAAATTATATAGATAGGTACAATAATTCTTATTAATACACTTTGGCATTACATAAATAATGGAATGATAAATTGTTTCCCTTTGTACATTAATGTTTGTAGGTAAATAAGAAAACCTATTTCGATCAAGTGTTTAAATTAAATACTCTCAATTAATCGTTATAAGGTAAATAACTCAATCCCTTCAAAGAAATGTGATTGTATCTGCGAACTCCTATAATATTATGTACGTGAATATATTACCTATAATTGGTCCGACGGGATTTGAACCCTGGCCTTTTGCATTGTAACCATGTGTGATACCCACTGGGAACCTAATGCAGACTGTTCTTATTCTATTTTCCATGGGACTGATTTATTTCCGATACCTCATCAATGTCGTGACTATTTCAAAACATTTTAACTAGTACAAGAAAACTGCTAATTGTTCGTGACTAGATAATGGTAACGTGTCCGTTATTGTTTATGGGTGTTGAGAGCGCTATTTCAAGATATGTAATTATTCTTGGTTGGATATCTTACAGCGGTAAGGCTCTGGCACACGTATAGGTACTACAGTCTGTCCCGGTAGCTCAGTGGTAAAGGCGGCACTGTGTGAATCCAGAGATTCCAGAGGGCGCGGATTCGAAATCCAGCCGGGACAAGACAAGTTATATTATCCTCCCTTTCGGGATTTTTACCACATAATAATATGTCTTAGGCTTACTGCTGGAATAATGGCACTTTAATAGTCCTAATCGGGCAGTATGAATAAGGCGATATTAAAATTATTACAGTAGAATCCGCTAACTTGAAATTCAAGGGACAGAAGTTTTATTTCGACTTGTCGAGAGTTTTGAGTTATTTGGATTTCAAATAAGGGGCGAAGTTTGACCAGGGTGCAAGAACTAGTTGGCCCACTTAAGCCCTCGCTTTCCATGCGGAAGGTCGGTTTCATCCCGCGAGCCGACAAAAAAAAATGTATTCTAAATATGGTTACACTTGTTCGTAAGAGACATCACCTTCCAGTGCGCTCGTGTTGGCCCAGCACCTAAATGGAAGTATTGTATCACTTCTGGCCCATCAGAGGAGAGGCATATCACAAGATGGACAAGCTACAACTCAGACCACAAGCGTCTACAGTAGCTCCTCAGTCTCCTGACTCATGGCCACGAAGTAAAAAAAAGGTTGTGAAACACTCATCTTAAAAATAAAAAAAAATCTTTTCATTCGACCTATCGCCATTTTGAGTTGGCGAGATCAACAGACGCGGTCGTTCAGCTTTCCTTGACTGCCACTTTCCAACAAAGGCTCCGACCAAGATTGAAGCGACAAGCAAAAGCTGCAACAGTCAACGGGCATATTATACTCGTACATTGATAGAATAGAATATACCTTGTTTAATTGTTTATACTGCCGAGGTAAGACTGAAAAGTCCCTTTACTCCTTTTGATGAATTTGCGCTTTATAAATCTAGAGACACACCGGTGGCATCGGTGCCAGCTTTTACAGCAAAAGCTGCAACAGTCAACGGGCATAATATACTCGTACATTGATGAATTTACACTTTATAAATCTAGAGACACACCGGTGCCAACTTTTATAGCACAAGCTCTACAGTCGTGTGATTCTTGTCGTAGAACAACTCTCCCGTGTGGCAGAGGCTTAAATTTAATGTTAAGTCATAAGTGAGTAAGTTATTATAAGAATTACTTCAACTTGGAAGTAACAAGTGTGAATAAAAGTAATGGAAATACATAGATATAATTTACTCTGCAGGTGTCAGTCCGCTTAGCTGAGCAGTTCTCATAACACAGAGTTCAGTTTTTCCCACAGCCATTAACATCATAATAATAATATGTTTCAATATGCAATTTCACTTACATGATGTAGATTTGGTTTAGGTTGAATGAAGTCAATACTTTAGTTTAAAATACATTTTTTTAGGATAGTACATGTTTTTACGGGGTAATTCGGTTTCAGAAGTGTGCGCGTGCCGTCTCCATGGAACTTTTTTTTGACTGCCGTGTTTTGCTTTGATTCTTGAGATACGAGTATACCCACTGAAATAATTCGGGGGTCTGAGTGTGTACCCTAAGTCACAATTCATACCATAATACAATAGTGGCAACATTTTCTTTTATGCTGAGCACTCAGCAATAACTAGCTAGCTAACTACTGAGGTTGGAAAATGTACATTATAATAATAATAATACTCACTGGAAGATAACCACTAGGCGAGGTTAATGCTCAAAGCATTTTCTACCACCTATGCCTCAGAGTCTTATTAGATATTATGTGGTCACATACTCAAATTAATGAGGAAAAATTCATGCACTGGGTGGGATTTGAATCAACAAATCCCTACGCCACCTGGATTACCAGACTAATGCTTTAACCACTTGACTACCAATACATTATCTAGTCAAGTTAATCATAGATCAATCTGTCACTCATGCGGCATTTCTTCTGTGTGTTTAAGTTGGCAATTATTTAACTACTGTCACAACTTTTCCAATTCTATTCAACTTTAACTACTACTTACTTGCTATTTTGCAAACACTTTCTGTAAGTAGAATATTGAATACTTTTAAAAATCTAGTTACCGACTTAAAAACACATTTTGTAGCTTAATTAATCTACGTACTTTTAATTATTCGTCGAACAACTCGAATACTATTTAAAATAAATGCAAATCTTAGTAAACAGCTTTTGTAACTATTTACTAGCACTAAGTAGATACTAAACCTATTACCTACTCTGCCATAGATTCCAGCTAACTACCAGAGAAATTGAAATCTGCTAACGAGTAATTTTAACAGCAAAGTCAATATTTGTTCATCGTTAGCCATAGATTCCAGCTAACTACCAGAGAAATTGAAATCTGCTAACGAGTAATTTTAACAGCAAAGTCAATATTTGTTCATCGTTAGATTTTAGATGGTTTCTACCAGAAATCAGTTTTACCTGGAAGGAAATTCAATTTCAACTAGACTTACTAGATAGGTACCTGGGGGAACACGAGGCGACGCTTCGACATGTGGAACTTCCCTTGCGGGATGTACCTGGCACTTAAGCCTCGACCGTCCACACGGTAGACAACGGTATGCTTGTCTAGATTGTATTTGAGTCGTCAGAAGCCACTCCGCCAGAGTGGCGGAGTGACGGTCAACAAATCTCCCTACTTCGGGAGTCAAAGTTTGATTACTGGGAAAAATTCACATGAGCAGAGTTTTCTAGTCTTTCCAGCAGAAAATAATTAAATCTATTCTCCCGCGTAAACAGATTTAATTAATTCTGTTCGTAGTAGTCTGCTGTCTAAACATATACGGATAATTTACGATCCATTTATAAAATCAACAGCCAATCCTGGTCCTGCAATCAGCTGTGGTGGTCAAGGTGACGGACTTGTAACTCAGGGGTCACCGGATCGAGGTTAAACTGCAGGAGCGGCAAGAAAAATTTATTACTCTTGTTTACAGCTTGTATACTATCTCTCTCTCGCACTACCCATGGGCGACATTTGCTATTGGAAACCCCATGCCTCAGAAATTTAATAGTCACGATCTATGCAAATAATGTGAGAAAATAGAACTCTAATACATCAGTCTACACACATCATACGAGAAGTACTTTAGTACCTGCAAAAGTACATCTTACATGCCTACAAAATCTGCATATTACAAAGTTTTAATAGCACAGACGACATTCAAGAAATCTACTAATAACTGAATAAATATCATTTACGGGGTAGGTACACTATCAGTAGTTATAACAGCTTATAGACCCAATTTATAGATACTTACTGATATTATACTGATAGAACTCGTTTTACCATTGGACCCGCAAACATGATTTACCTACCGAAGTTATGATGAACTTGTAACATAAATATTATAAACTATTTTAAATGCATATAAAAAAGGTTAGGAATATGAACTAGTTACATGCTTAAAATGTAGCGGACATCGTGCATCGGTTAAGTCAATGCAAATATTATAAAAGTTATTTGTGCATTGGTAATCATGCAAGTGGTTAAAGCGCTAGTCTGGTAATCCAGATAGCGTTGGGATCCGTTGGTTCGAATCCTACCCAGTACATGAATTTTTCCTCATTAATTTGAATTTGTGACCACATAATAATAAGACTCTGAGGGTTAGGGGGTAGGAAATGCTTTGAGCATTAACCTCGCCCAGTGGTTACCTTCCACTAAAGAGTGTTATTATTAAAAGTTACTTGTAGGTACCTTTATGATATCCTAATTTTTCATCGTGAGAATATCACTCACATTGCAACAAACTACATAGGCACATAAAAATACCTGCATATATTTATTTATATTCACAAACAGGCTCACGTTGAGGGAATAATAATACTTAATATACGAGTAAGTACATAAAATATATTACCTTAAGCTTAACCTGCCTCGAGTAATTATACAGATTGATAATACCTATGCCATTTTTTTTAAATGATCTTGAAAAGGGTTGGTCCAGATTAATTACTAACAATTATGTACCTACCCCAATATCTATGTACTTGTACATACAATATACGATTTATGATAATTATATTCATGCTAATTAAAGTGAAATAGTTGAGATACATGGACTAGTGGACTATCCACATCAAATTTGCGTTGAAAAGTGTTTTTTATCATAAGTATACCTACTACCTATACCTGATATCGTTTAAGTTTAAACTTTAAGACATCACACGTGCGATAGATACAATCTGATTTTATCTGATACATCATTATATGAGAGTAAAATTGTCAGAGTTAATTACTTTTTTGTGATAATTTTTAAGAGGATGGATTTTTTTTTATCATAAAAGAAAAACTTGTAATAACCGCCTCCGCCGAACGTAATATTTAATTATTTTATGTTAATTTAAAGAATAAATAAATTACAATTATTATTAAAACAAATAAAAACCAAGTAAAACTGACACACGTTAGTTAATTTAAATATAGTCTAGTAAATTAAGACCTGAAAAGGGAAAAGGGGGTACCTTGAACTTCAAAGTGACTTGAGGAAAGATGGAGAGCGTTCTAAAACAATGTGGTTCCAGCTAACGAAATCTTTTCCCTGATCGACTCACTCACTCACTCTTTTATGTAGCTCACTGCTGAAATATTGCGTGAATGTAGGTATCTCTCTGGGGGTCGTTAAACAGATAATTCCATAGCGTGTAGATTTAAGAAGTGTGGAAACGAACCCCAGTTGCATGGAAACGCCACATAGCGCGACACCATCGCAAAGGAGTAGAATATTTTTCGGGGTATATTTATGTTTTATGTTTACATTTTGATATATTTATGTTAATGTTTACATTTGATACGGGTGAGGGACGAGGAGAGGAGACTCCTTTACGATACTAGCGCTGAGGACGCCACGATGTAGGCCGGCGGGGGCTGGTTTCCACACTTCTTAATTCTACACGCTATGGGCATACCTTCCGGTGTGTTTGTGTTGTCCTAGCACCTAAATGGGAAGGAGAAGTATTGTGTCATTTCTTGCTAAACCAGCTCTGACAGGCGAAAGATAGTAAAACCAAACCATTAACGTCTTTAACAGGTTTCGTGTGAGATAGGGTATCCAGACTATCCAGCCATAAAGTTGTATAGGAGTGTCAGAGCCAAAAAAAAGCAACCATGAAGAAGAAGTCCAATACTGACCCACAGTAGTTATATAATAATAAAAATAACATTCTTTAGTGGAAGCTAACCACCAGGCGAGGTTAATGCTCAAAGCATTTTCTACCACCTAACCCTCAGAGTCTTATTATTATGTGGTCACTAACTCAAATGAATGAGGAAAAATTCATGCACTGGGTGGGATTTGAACGAACGGATCCCTACGCTACCTGGATTACCAGACTAGCGCGTTAACCACTTGACTACCAGTATTTCTGGGAAAAGGCAAAGAATAAGGGTAGTACGAATGTGTCTCTTGGTGTCTAGATATGCAATATGAAACACTGTTTCAAAATGTCCCAGGGAAATCCAAACATGGGCAAAAGTTAGATACACAAGATACCTTGCATGTAATATTTTCTGACTATTTAGATGATGATACTAAACTTATCTATCAAAATGTAATCCATGCTTTTTAAGACATTTTACTGATATACCTACTACATTATGTTTATCAGTATAGACAGTATTTCATACAAACATAGACTACGTGAGATGAATATTATGTAGTGTAGAATGTTCTACATCCTCTGTTCTGTTCTTTTGATAAGGATGAGGTAATGGTCGACATGGGACTCTGTATTGCGAGTGAGATGGAGCAGTGGTGGAACATCTGAGTGGTAAGTCGGTAGATCATGGGGTGAAGTATACTCTGAAGGTTTCAGGTTTGAGTTCCGGCTTGGGTGGAATTTTAAAGAGAAAAGAGAGTATTTCTCGAATAGACTGAGACTTTGTCATGGACATCTAATTCCAAGAGTCTACAGTAGCTCCTGTTTCATGGCTACGAAATGAAAAAAAGGCTGTGAAACACTCATTATCCATATAAATAAATAAATTAGTTTTTGATAGGTATCTACCTATTTTTTATTATTATTTTCTTTTTTTTTTTTTCCAATATAAATCCCACTTTGGGCATTTATTGATACATTACAATCTAGATTAAATCTAATAAGCAATTTTATTCTAAAAAGGTTATAGTAAAAAGTAAAATATATGTACATAAACATAAATATTCTTAAGTCTAGTTGAGGTGGTTACATTTTGCGCTGTACCGTTACGAAGTATAAAAGTAATTTATACTAAATCAAATGGTTTCTTCCTCTTTAATCTTCTAACTAGGTCTGAAACATTGAGAAGATGGACGGCCTCAATATTTTCATGTACCTCTAGCCTCTGTTGATGTTTTGAGGCATAAATTTGCATTGTTTCTCTAACTGACTCAACGCCCAAGTCGCGGTGCAGTAAGTTGTTCCTAATGTACCATGGGGCATTGACAATGTCCCTTGGGTGGAATTTTAAAGAGAAAAGAGAGTATTTCTCGAATAGACTGAGACTTTGTCATGGACATCTAATTCCAAGAGTCTACAGTAGCTCCTGTTTCATGGCTACGAAATGAAAAAAAGGCTGTGAAACACTCATTATCCATATAAATAAATAAATTAGTTTTTGATAGGTATCTACCTATTTTTTATTATTATTTTCAACATTGGAAGTAGATATTTTTGGCCCAAATTTTTTTCTCCGAATATGAGCTTTCGAAAGAAAAGAAATGCTAAATAGGACTTCCAAATTTAACTTATCAAAAAATATATAAACTTTGTCTATAAGCCCAAAAAGTTGGTATTCGCCAAACAAAACTTTATACCTACTCTTAAATACCAAACCACTTTTTTAATGGTAAATAACGGCTATATCTTTTTTGTCTCTTGATAATCCATTAATCCACTGATATCATTTACAATAATCTTAAATTCTTAAGATCCAAAGTTCTAAAAAAAATGTAATATTCATTCAACCGAAAAGCCGACAACCAACACAAATCAGCCAAAATTAACCAGATCAAGGTTAAAAGTACAACAAAAAGAACCGCTTTTTGATACTTGTTTTTTGCGTATGCAGATATGCAGTCGTATAATGTTACAATTTTAAAAATCCAGGCATTCTATTACAAGGATGGTTTTTATAAAGCTCGTATTTATAAAGCCTCTGATTTTATTTGTTGTTTTTTTTACAGACAGAAAATATGAAATATTTGTAAATTCATAAAATTTGATTTCACTAGCCTCGCCAACAAAATTCACAAGATTTGGTTAATATTTGAGCTGGTTGACCCTGAAAACTTAGTTTGGTCATTCGCCGCATCGCCACTGCACCTGGTAAAAGTGTGATAGTATACCTGGGTGATGCAGAAAGGTATTCATCATTGAAGGTGAACGCGTGTAGTAAGCATTGCCTCACACGTGGAATGCTGTAAGCTCCATTGTGATAGCTGCTGTATTGGTTCACTATACATGTAACCCTGTGCAGTGGACATTACCCAAACTTTTAATAGTTTTAATTCATAATAATACACCTGAGCTATTTATTCATGAAAAAATAATTAATTACTCCTAATGGTTTATGGATTGCTCTTGGCTTTACTTTGGCATTAGCATAATTTACCTATATCTATGTATGTAATCTATATATGTACATTAAGGTGATGTTATTGTCTTCTCGTACAGTTTGTATTTTAAAGAGATTTGTTGCTATGTTCATATTCACCTCTATCATAATTAACTTTGCCAGCTTATATTTATTTTACACGACATATTTGGCTTACTCTTTTTTTCGACCACGCCATATCTTCCTCTGACTTTATTACATTAGGCAATAAATCAAATCACGTCTGTTCTTATGTTCCTCGTGGCAGCTGAAATGATAGCTAACATATTAACTGACATGAAACCTAACAGACAGACGTAAGCTTGACATTGTGTGACGGCCATGGCATATCCTGGAGACATTTCTCTTCCGTGTGCTCTGACGGTGGAAGACTTGACAAAGATATGCTTCGATGCTTGCAGAAATTCCATCCATAATAATATATGTATCTCGAACAATGTGGTTGATGTTAACAAGAACTTACGAGGTGAAGTGGCAGAGAATGCCTGTGGCAATTACTTCGCGACGTATTACAGACATGAATTTACGTTTGAAAATTTATGCAATTGCAAATTATTCATTTTATAAGATCTTTTGTAATGTTTTTATCTTTTTCTTTTCTTTTTCATTGTGTGTTAATAAAATAAAAGAACTGTTTGATAATGTATTGCACTTTTGGCTTAGCATCAGACACCGCACTGTGCAATGTGCATATCAGAAGTCGGGTTTGAATCTCATTGAGATTTTCATTTCGTTTTTTTTTTTTTTTTTTTAAACAATATTTCCATTTTTTTTTAAAAGATACAATTATTACAATAAAAATGATCGGGAAGTATACTAAACTTGTCTTCAAAGTTAAAAACTGTGACGAAGGGGAATTGGATGTCAGGGGTGCTTTTAGCCTTCAGAGGACCATAAAAAAAACATGTAGGTTCGCTTAAGGTAGGTACTTTAAAACTTTAAAATATTATTCACTCAAACGGACAGACCCTTTAGATACTAATATTAATACAACTCAATTGAAATAGAGTATATTATTACTTAGAAGGTTACAAGGAGATATTGAGTAAGGTACAAATGAAAATCAAAAATAGTATTCCTCAATTTGAACACAATGTGTTATGTAAATAAGTTTTTATAATAGAATACATAGTCACTGTTCCTCTATTCCAGTCATGGGTATCGTTGCAACATTCATTGCAAGAACAATGTCGAGCAGTCCTGAGAGATCATTATTTTGAATGGGCGCACAAATTCACCCATTGCAAACTAATCGTCCAATTTACCTCGGTAGATACTTCATGAATTTTAAAATAATACAATTGAAAAGTAAGTAGCAAATTACATACTGAGTACTTCTAATAGGGTACATGAGAATGTACACGTACAGTCGTACATCCTACTATTAGGATCATGCAAGTAGCTATTAACTTGTAATGATAAAAGTATGAGAGCATTGTGGGTGACAAGCATTACATGAATAATAAGATACTAAAAGATAAGTGCCCTTAAAATAGAGCACTACAGATACAACATGATTTCTTACATTGTGATATTTGTAATGTCAAAATTTCTTAAATGAACCACCGATCTCTAATTTACGAATCTGCTGCCTTGTACAACAGTTTAACCAACTGAGTTTGGTTAGATTAGGGAACACTCCGATAGCTAATAATTAATATTTGTTTCGGCAGCTAGAGGAAACAGTATATCATCGAAAAGTCGACGCTCTTTCACTTCATATTGCTTTTAAAGCCTTGTTTATTATTTTTGATCATAGAACTACTTCACTCTATTCGGGTTAACTACTGTTCTATCAGTTCCATCTAGCTAGCTTTAAGTTTCTGATCTCCGATAGCAAACAGGAACTTATACAATCATGTGAATCTTGTCAAAATGTGTCAACCATATTGGTTAGTAGAGTTATTATTATGGACTTATAGAGCTGGAATAGCATGCCAAATGTCTTCTTGATAAGTTATGAAGCTGGACTTTCCGGTTCCCTCATCTTATCGAGGCTTTAATTGAGTCTCACGGGTACTTAATTTATTTTAGTTGTATAAAACCACGAGCACTTACAAATCTAACAGTATTAAATGAGAATATTAAATCATAAATTGTTTTCTAAACGTGATGAGTAATAAACAACTTTCGTGAAAGATTATAGGACTTGTGTATTTCGTAACGGTGTGGACACTAAAATTGTAGAAAAAATAAAAGTGACCGGAAATCGAACCTGAGACGTCTGTACAATTAGATTAATTAAACCCAACATACGAGTAGTTATGGTGCTTTATCGATAAAGTGTTGAAAATAATTTCTAGATTATTTTTGTGTTTGTTTTTAAACAAATATTAGGTCTCCTAAATATAGCGCTATACGTACAGATGTATTAGACCCAATCGACAATTTGTAGCTTGAATATTTTTACTCATCCTTGGCCGAGGTGTGAAGAACGCCCTATGGATAAAAAAGAGACAGTGCGGCAGAGTGTAAGGTAACGGAAAAAATATCTAATAAAGTACCTACTTACAAGTCATATAAATAATACCAGCAATACAGTACAGTTTGGTGCAGATGGTGCAGTTGGCACATCCACCATATTTCCCTCTTTCTTGCTTTGCGATTACGCTGGAAAAATGAAATAGGTGAATAATTAATCTAATACTGAGTTTTAGTTACCTTTATACTTTCTACATTACTACTAACTATTTGTCTACGCATATTCACATAATACTAACTTATTATGTAGAAAACACTTGATGTACAACTTGATTTTTTTGCGAAATACAAAAGACTTATAAGTACATGAAGAATAAGGTCTAGTAACACTCAGGAGACTGTACTCTACACCTTTGAACTTTCTATGGTAGTCTACTATTTCAACTCTAGACTCAAAGATATTTTATATCATTCCCAAGACGTTTGTATGTTTGGTCCATCAACTTTGCCTGAAGACATTACAGTAGCTTTGCTCCATAGATACCTATTATTATAAGAACCGCGGAATTTTGCCCATTTCATCTGTAAAGTTAAGGTGTGTCCAATTTCAACTGAGGGAAAAGATCCTTCTTTAGTCCTTTATAAAATTGTCTCTAAAAAAATAAAGAACCATTTATTCTGAAAGCAATTTTGAAATTTGAATCCATCTACCTTCCATCTATGTTGGTTCTAACATTATTTTTTTACCAAGGCCTTCATGTTGGTTTCTTAGGAGAATTCTTGTTTCACTGAGTCGATAAAGCTTTTCGTTCCTACCAACTTTTGCTTTCACCAAAACTGTATCGAGGTTAGAGATCAGATAATTGATAAAATATGATCTTCCAAGGATTTCGAGATTGTCTACTAGCCACCGGGGTATTCAACCAAGGTGTAGCCTAGCTGTGGCACATTTGGCAGCAGAATACCAATGTTTAATAATAATGATTCTTCTGGTATGTCTCTTTTTAATGAAGGACATCTAGTGCTATGGTTGTTAAATAATTAATAATCATTTTATAAAACACCTGGAAAATTGAGACACTGTTCATTTGACATAGAAGAAAGCGAGAAATATGGGAACAAAATATATTATGGTCGGAAATAGTTACCAAGGCTGTAATGTTCGTAGAACCTACAACCCAGACGTTCACAAGCACTATCACCAATATCACCATGGTCTTGGCTAACTGGGCTGGTAATGTTCTAATAGGTAATGTCATTTGAAAAGTAAGAAAATCGGATAAAATAGGACAAAGAATCGTTTAATTACTAACAAGCTGTCTCAACGTCGGTAAAAGTTCAACAGCATGAGTTTGAATAGTTGTGACATGACGAAAGTTATTAAAACAAATAATATGATAACTTTTAAATTCTTCATTCTCTTCAATCCTCAAAATAACTACCTAATTCTTCTTCATTCTCTTCAATCCTCAAAATAACTACCTAATTCTTCTTCATTCTCTTCAATCCTCAAAATAACTTCCTAATTAAAACACAACAAAGCAATCAGTCTTTGGACAATGAACAGCTCAGACAGTTGACAGGTGTCACCGAAGAGGCCGATTCTAATTGGAAAGTGAGCTATATTTACCGAGTTCCCGACCAAGGACTTTGAGAATTCGACCACACGACTGCCGCCCCACCCATTGTATCAACAGTCCGGATCGGATTTCGTAAAACAACTTTGAAATAACTTAGTTTAATTAGTCCTTTAGAACTCAAAACTTTCTTATACAAGATCAATAAAATTGTGTAGTTTGTCATTTTTAAGAGTTAAAGTTTATTATTTTTTTTGTCATTTTTAAATAATGATACTATAACATTCCAGAACAAGGTATACATTAATTAGTTAATTTTTCTATTGATTAATACAATACATAATTGTAAGTTCGTAGTTATTTGTGTTGGAACCTCCTTTTACTTCCTCAATAACACACTTAGCTTCTTAGTATTAGGTACTCACTCATATAGCTAAATATAGTATTATTATAAAAGTACAAAATAAATTGAAGCCATTTCGCCTGTTTAGATTATTAATTAATGTTTAAATAGCATTTGTATACTATTTTTATCCCGAAAAATTCAGTATTTCTTATCTCAGAAGCAGAAATACACTCTAGACATATAGTATTAAAAACTCAAGATCATTTTGTAACTAATTTTCAATACTGTGGATACGAATGATTATTAGTATGTATTTGTCATTTTTCATTTGTCATGTTCAAGTTACTTACTGTTTGCGATTACATTTTCTTTAAGATTTGGAAAGTAAAAATCAAGGGAGCTAAATGATCAATTAGACTATTTAAAGTAAGATAAGATAAGACTATTTAAAGTATTTAGCAAGGTTAAATTCAATTTATTTAATCTAATAACATCAAAGTAATTTATTTTTTATACATAGAAGGGAATCAAGATAACTGCTTTGGAAACCTTAACATTGTTAACATTTCATTAACTATTTAGGACCGACAGTCAAATTTTTACCTCAGGACTATTTCTTTTGTCCATTTAAATTTTAGCAAGGACATTGTTAAAATCCAAGCCATTCCTTACATTACTATACATAGTATCATGTTTGTGGTGGTTTATCTGCCAGCAATTAAACAAGACTAAGTGACAAACGTGCTTTTTTTAATGGGAACAACTTTAACTGTCACGTTTTTTTTTAGCACCATAGTTGAAGCTATTATTGGTCTTGAAGCTAATTTTGAAACTTTGTTTAAATGACGGGTCAGTCCAGTGTCATGGATTAGAAGCGTGTTTTTCGGTCTAATTTAGATATAGTTTGGGTTAGTTTGATTTGCTGGTTCTGCTCATATTAAATTATATCTAATAATATGATGTTGAAAAATAATAATAATAATATCGATCAGCTTATTTGAAAATTGTAACACAGACTCCTGCCCGTACCAATTTGTCCGCTATACAACCTTTAAGTGACAAAATTAATGAAATTGACGCCCTGATACTATACATAAAACCAATAAAATGCTATAGAAAAATTTAGTTTGGAACGGAAACAGTGCGAAAGACCATATTTATGTAGCTAAAGCACCTTACAAAAAATAAATATATAATTTGTTTTATTTATTTATTGTAAAATATTACTAGAGGTCTCTTGCGTGCTGCGTTAGAATACAGCTCGTTATTTCGTTTTATTGTTAACTACGTAGACTATTAATGTTCCATTACTTCTGTCGGGTGTCAGGTCTGCAGAGTCCAATTACGCCACATACACAATTAATACAATTATTGTAAATGTCAATGTCATTTCGCTAGCGTGCGAGCCAAACAATCTAAAAGACATGATTCAGATTTCAGATAATGTCCTGAACCTTTTGTGTCATGATAAATCGGTAAGTGAAGAGAAAAGAGGGATTCTTTTTAGGTAACTGTACGTTCTTCACTATACTCTAACTATTTATACATATACAATACATAGAATAGGTATTTTTTTCTTGTAAATACATATATAGCCTGACTGCTGACTTGCTGAGCTTTATTTAACCTACCGACAATCCAGCAAAGTATTTCCTTTGAGTATTTCCTTTCCTTTGATTTATTTCAATAAATTTTATTTTTTTTTTCACATACATAGTAGAATAAAAAGACTTATAAGTTTCTATATTAAATTTTCTGATTTCAGAGTTCAGAGTTACCATGGCAACCAGAGTCGCCCTGGTTTGTTTACTTAGCGTCCTGGGCTTCGTTTCCGCGGAGCTAGAGATCGTGAACCAATGGAATCTTCTGCAGTATGATGTCCCCTACGGTTTCCCTGTGCACAAGGATTACAACCCAGAAAATACGGTAAGACCTTGAGGAACCCTAGGAAATTTGGATTTTAAGAAAAAGTATTCCCCTTAGCGACTTACGAGTACCTAAGTCCTAATATTAGAGAAAAAAAGGGTCACTTGGGGAAGAGTAAAGTGTGATTTTACACGATTCCTATTCTAAAATTAGGGTGAAAATTGAGTTAAGAGTTATCTGTAATATCCACGTGGTTCGGTTTGATATTTCCCATGTGAAGATGTAGAGTCATAGTGGGAAAGTTTTTAGTTGGTTAGGAGTCTTAACATTTTCTGGCAAGCTTCGGTGATAGCTTTGTAGAGATGAACTTATCATCTTTACAAAGAAACTGTCATTTATCCATGAGGATTTCCTTCGCCCTTATATATGACTTTCAGATTGCCCCTTATAAAAAGTAATAGAAACACACGTAAAATAAAGATTTGAAAAATAAATGATAATAATAGTATTGCCTTATTTATGCTGCCCAATTAGGATTTTAAGTCCCATTATTCCAGCAGTAAGCCCAAGACGTATTGTTATGTGGTAAAATCCCAAATGGGAGGATAAATTGTCATGTCCCGGCTGGGTTTCAAAACCGCGACTTCTGGATTCACAGAGTGCCGCCTTTACCATTGAGCTACCGGGACAGGGTGTAACTAATAAAGAGAGCAGATAAACTTCCATCAATGTCGTCTATAAAGTTTCCTGTTTGTTTCTCCAGGTGTCCACGGGTTTCGAAGTGGGCTGGGAGAGGGTGTTCCTGAGCACCCCCAGACTGTGGCCCGGCAACCCTGCCACCGTGGCCTGGATCCCCAGGAACAAGGGAGACTATGCATCGGGCAGCGTGTCCCCAGCCCTGCAGGTAAGCTGACAGCTCTCCAACCAACAACTAGTAGAGGTATTTCATATGATCCATTGTCATAATTAATGATTTTTGGGCGTATTAGGTGCTTATACCCGCTATTCCCGCTACTGGATGTGGTCAGTAGGCCATTGGAAGCACTGGTGGATTACCCATATGGCGAATTTGGCAGTTGTCAAGGGCCCCGCGCTTCGGTTAATTATTAATGTGGTATTTTAGAATAACCTCAGTACAATTTTGGGGCCCCCCGCCTTGAAAATGCCAAGCTTAATCCGTCCCTGAGTGGAAGTAGGTGTGTCAGTGATGAACCCACCTCAACCATGAGGGAGAGGATGAAAAATGCCAAAACCAAGTAGGTTTGGGATGAGGCATAGTGAAAAAAGAAAGAAAAAAGATTTAACAGAAAGTATGTTATCCAGTGGAATGTACCTATGTCATCCTGATGAAAAAAACAAGCAAAACTTTTATGTAATTCAAAATCTGCTTGTAACATAAATTTGCCCCTCGTTTCACAACCAAAATAACGCTAAGGTTCAAATTATAAAACAGTAAAACAGAATTCAATCTATGAAAAGCTAGATCCTTTCATGAAACCTTTTAGTATTCAGCACAAAGTGACCGACTAGACAATATTCACACGAGAGATCTCTTTGACCTTTTTCATGAAAAATTGTTATTTCCTACCATATTTTGCATTAGGTAATTAGTCTGTGCCGGTATCTCAGTGGTCAAAGCGTCTAGCGTCTGTCTGGTAATTCAGAGTTCACGGGTTCGAAACCTAACTGGAACATGACAATCCTCATACTAGGGATTTTTAACACATAAAAATAAATCTTAAACTTACTGCTGGAATCATGGGATTCATTCGTCCTAATCGGGCATTATAAATAAAGCAATATTAATATCTATATCTATAAAAGAAAGCTGTCTGTGTTTATGTGTGTATGTATGTATGTTCTTTATACAAATCCACATCGTTTGACCGAGAAACCTGAAATTTTGAACATAGGTCCGGTTTGATCAGGGAATTGGCTGGCGAAGCGGCGGGTGTAACCTGCTAGTTATTATTTAAAAATAGACAAAGTAACCCTTCCTCTCCTTCTCCACAGGCGTACCCCAGCTGGGACTGGCACGCCGCCGCGGGCTCCGGGAACCCGGGTGCCGACAACTGCACCGGCCTGGTGTCGGTGTTCCGGGTGAGGGCGGACAGGTGCAACCGGCTCTGGGTGTTGGACAGCGGGGTGGTGGACAGTCTGGTCACCTTTGACACCGTGTGCCCGCCCAAGATCCTCATCTTCGACCTGAGGAACGACCAACTGGTAAGTCACCTACTGAGAAATCAGATATTATTATGGCACACAAATCAAGATATATATTTTTTATCCGTACATAAGATACATTAAACATCTGGAATAAACCATATTCCTTAGACGTTAACATGTAAGACTGTATTCAAATTCAAACTCCAAACTTTCGCAGGATATGCGCCGTTCCTAGAATGACACAGGATTGAACTTTATTATTTTACACTTTATTAATAAGGAGATAATATATATGTATACAACACAGATAATTACAAATTAATATACAATATAAGAAGAAGTAAAAACAGAAAAAATGAAGAAAAAAAAATAAATACATGTGCATACATAATTATGTCCTAACTAAATTGCCTTTAGCAATCTCTTCCACCCAATCCTGAGAACTTGCCTAAATGTTACAAAAAAAGTTATAATATTTGTGTTAATCATCACTTTCGTGATGTCAAAACTATTCAAACTCATACTGCAATTTTTTTAACCGAAATTGGGACTTGAACCACCGACCTCCAGGTTACAAGTCCGCCGCCTTATCCATCAAGCTCGATTGAAATTAAAGAAATGTGATAACAATAATACTTACTTACTGATGGGTTGCCATAGGCCGCGAGGGCCCAAAACCTCCAGTCTTCTCAAATTTATGCTGTTCTGTGCATATTGTTACCAGTCATTGTCTTCGTACTCATCGGTCTTGCAAATACTGAACCACTTCTCAATGTCATTTCTACATCTCTTCTTGGGTCTTGGGTTTCGAATCCATCGATGGTCATCAATCTACGTTTTTTTGGCCTCACTCAGGCTGGGTGAGTTGATTTGAGTTCCTGGCGAATGATGTGTAAAACAACCGTTGCGATATGACTTTGTAGTTGAAAGCGGCGTTAAACCCAAGTAAACAGAAAATATAAATTATCCGATAGTTCTGTTAGTCATACATCATCTTAAAACTACTGCTTTATACATAAATATATTGGTCATTCGAGGAATTGAACAATGAACACTTTGCGTGACAGTATAGGTTACGTATTTTTTATTTTGAATGCACTTATACTGGCAAAAAGTTCTCCGGCAACTTGCTTGTGTGTCGTCTGTGTGCAGTGCATATACTATTGATATGTATTAGGTCGGTACTGTCTAAGTGTCTATACGTAATAGTTTGCAATGGTTCGCAAAGTTTCGTGAACAAGACAGCTCTAGTATTCCTGGTTCTGCATTCTGATTTCATACAGACTTTATCAATATTTACTTTTACAACGAGCACCATTATGGTACTTCCTAGAGTCAAAGCGTCTAGTTGTCTAGCAATCGTGAGAGATTTTATATTATTTTATGTCATCTTGGATAAGTGAAACATAGATTATATCAAACCACCTGTTTTTGATTTCGATCCAAGAAGTTGTCGAGAACTAGTTGTTTTTTATTTCATACCATTTTATATCACACAAGACACAAGATGTTTCGGGTTTCGTACTAAAAATAACTATCATAATATTATTATTATTATTTATTATGTGAACTGGTTTATTTGTGTGACATCGTATGATCGTACATCGTATGATCGTACATGAATTAGAGCATAATGAAACATGTAATAGAATGACACAGAGGTTGCGATGGACCAAAACTGGACTGGTACAAATTATAATAATTATAATTACAGAGCTGCATTTGATCTTGGCTGTCAAATTGTATAATTATTTATTATCATTCATATTGACCTTGCACTATATGAGAATGTTATATATAATAAAGACTTAATTAATTAGATTGTGATAGTTCTTCTTAATAAAGAGTTAATTAAGTAGATTCTGACAGCTCTTTAAAGAATTAATTAGAGAAGTAGATTCTAACAAATTAAGAAGTGTAGGTATATCGGATTAAAGAATTCAACGATCATTATTGTTGAAAAAAGTGGATTCTAGACTTGTCTCGGGCATACCTATTTAACAAAATTCCAAAATATGTAGGTATAGTTTTGTTAATGAGTTGCAATCTTTACAAAACAGATCTTTAATTCTGAGTAAAGAAAGTTTGTCGTTTTGCTAATAGTATCCTAATAGTAAGTGCGAACATTCATGTTTTATCAGCTATCGACCCCAGAGAGCAAGCTACCTTGTGACAGCAAGTCTTGCTTTATACTTGCAAAAGCGAGCTTGATTTAGTAAAGTTGAATCCAACTATTACTGAAAGTCCAACTTAGCCTAATTATTACAGTAAACACATTTTTGAATTATGCTTTTAAGTGCAAACATAAAGGAAGCTTACAAAAACGAACATGAAAAAGTTTAGCACTTATTTTGCAGTTAGAACAATTGAGCACGGCTCTACTCAATTATTATCATGATAATAATCAAACTTATCTGTAGATCTGCACTGCTCAAATAAAAGTAGAAAAGGACTTACATAGTTAATTACCATTAATAATCCAGCAATTTTGGAGACATTAGTTTGTGGTTTCCTCAAAGTAATGAGAAAAAACTCCACCCAATGGATTGTTGTTGTTATTGTTGCAACCAGCTTGGCTACATCTGGGAGGATTGATGGTCTTCGACCAACCTAAATGGCTATGTGTGTTCATGATCAACCATCGTAAGAACATGGGTTTTTTTCTTTATAAGCTGGGTTTAATCCATGGAAAATTGCAAACTAGCCTGTCTATTTAGGGTTGGCTAGTCCATTCTCTGTTTATAGTCCTCTAATGGCAAGACAATCGCCCTGTTTAATGTCCCCCAGCCAGACAATCCCAATGGATTCAAACTCACCACTGTCGCACAAGCTGGGGCACCAGTCTCCCCTCTGAGTCTTGTGTCACATGTTGCGTTTCTTTCTCAACTTCTCAGAGAGAACCTTGTCAGTTTGGTTTTGGTATTCATGCTTCATGCCACGCTTCACAAACTTGTGTGTCTTGTCTGGATCTGATGCTCTACTGATTTTCTGATTTATCTGGCTATCTCTCTCTCTCTCCCCTGTGCAATCTTTATTATCTAAACAACATTATTTGCACAAGAAGCTATCTTAACAAGATAATAAGTAAATCCGCCGCTCTAATTGACGATTTCCATTCATTTCACGAATCGCATGGATTTCATGCCATTCCTGGTTTCAGATAGGTTATTCTTTACTTCACCAATTCATCACATAAGTTTCTAACTTTTCCACTTACAAATGCAAGCTTGACCAATTAAATCAACTAGTACATTGTATAAAGTGCACTTATGTAGGTAAAGTAAGAAGTTTAATAGGATTACTAGGCACTTGGCACATATGTACCCATGCTCAAAGCTTCAGTTGATCGATTTATTGTGAACAATGTGAGGATTGCAAATGTGTTTGCCTTATAAGGTTTGGTCAACAGAGGAACATCATGGTTGAATGACCATTCAGTGATGCAATTGATTTACATACAATAGGTGCAGTTTTGATTTTTGCAGAATTTGGTTCAATACCTAATTGGGAAAATGGCCAATGAGTTTATTACAAAAATTTCACGCCTCTTTCTATTCTTAGATTTCTTAAAAGTCCTCAAGGTTTTTGAATTATGAGGTGTGATCAAACTAGATAGCTTGTAACAGCTTATTATATTAATAATACAAGTAAATACTTGAACACAAGTACAAACTAAAAAGGTTGAGGTTGTATTTGAGTCACGAGAGTGATGTCACAGTTTTACTCAAGCCCGCCTTGCTAAAATCATCCGTGCTTGGTACTTGAACCCCCGACCTGGTTTCCAGTCCACTGCAAAGATTAAGATACTGAAATTGGTTTATTAAGATATAAGCACCATAAATACACTAAATCAACTTATCTCAGGTGTATTTTTCTTTTCCTTCAAAACATGTGTCTACTGATAAAACAGTTTCCAAGGTTTGATTGAGATACAGTATTCAATTAGATTTTGCACACCTCCACAGCTGCTCCCGATACCTCATAATTTAGAAAGTCTTGTGTACTTTCAAGGTAAGGACTTAGCTTGTCTAATAAATCCTTACATTGGCCAGCAAGGTGTGTTTCAAACATAAGTACAGTGGAAATTTCCAAGTTTCATTGACCATATTCATACTAGCATTTTCAAGAGAGGTTTCTTTATTTGAGTTTTTCCCAGCCTTTTTCTGAATCGTAGCCATGAAACCATGAGTTGTAGCTTGTCCATCCCGGAGTATGCCTATTCTTGGGCGAGAAATGACACAATACAACTTTATCTTAAATCCAGGCTTCAAGTCAAAAGTGGTCGTTTGGAAGTAATATTCCAAGCGCAAAAAAAGTTTTTTTTCTCATCAGATTAATGACGGAACCACCAAGGGTAATGGCCACAAGAGTGTATAAGGTGGACAGTCAAGTCCACCAAACAATATCCTTCCTACATTGTGAACGGAGCAACAACAGGGAACTTGATCATAGATCCGCTTCTAGTGTAAAACCCTTTCGGAGGTGCTTCAAACTCTCGAGAGGAGATCCTGTAGAGAATAATAATAATAAATGGTTGTCCTCTTCAATCCCCAGGTCCGCAGCATCACGTTCCCCAAGGAGGTGCTTCGTCTCAACACCCTCCTCACCAACATCATTCTGGATGACCTGAATGAAGACGCCGCAGGTAAGACTACGGGGTGAGGCTGGATAAGGCTAGATATAAGTTTGGAAACCCCTGAATACCTTTGAAAGGGCTTCCTGAGAAAGTTTGAAAAATTTCAGGGTAAACTGAAGAAATAAAACGTTTTTTTAGAGAGGGTTTAACTTTTCGGGCCGGCATATTGAGTCTAGGGGGTCAAGTTCATTATTTTTATTTTTCTTCTTCTTTTCATATGATACTCTTGTGATACCTTTTGGAAAAGTCTTTCCAATACAAATGGGTACCTACTTTAGTTAAAGTTTTATCTTTTAATTTAGGTTATTCTGTATGTCTGACAAAGTCAGATTTTAATTTTGTTTCATAAGAATTGCGTATGAAAGTTACGTAGTTCTAAACTTTTGAAAGTTGTGCTCAGTAACTGAAATACTAATGCCTGCTATACTTTGTTACCTAACAGGAATACCATTTCTATTCTCTCAGGTGGCTACGGAAACTGCGACAACATCTTCGCCTACATGTCTGACTCGACCAACCCTGGTGTTCTGGTGTACGACAGCAAGAACGACCGTGCCTGGAGGTTGTCCCACCCTGCTATGTTCCCCGACCCTGACTTTGGCACCTACAACGTAATTTATTTATTTATTTACACTTTATTTTTTTTACAAAACATCAACACAACAAAAAAAACAATAAATTAAAAAAAAACTTAGAAGTATGTACAAATCAGTATCAGTAGGGGAAGGTCTCCCAAAACCGGGTACTTAGTTTTCTAGGCCATCTAGCGGAAAAGCCATTATCATCAGCTAAGCAAATTAAACTGAAAAACATTCACAACATTGTTGGCTATCTAAATTTGAAAACGATACGTCACTATGTATTGTCATTTTTTGTTAAATTATTTTTTTCAAAAAAAGTCAAAGTACCCGGTTCTGTCAACCCGGTCTTTCAGAACCGGGTACTGGGTATGACAGAACCGGGTACCCCTATATTTCCTATGAAAGACATTGATAAAAAGTTCAATGATGTTTATTGAAACGAACTTTAACGTTTTTTTATTTTTATTTATGAGCATAAGTAATTTCAATGTAAAAAATAATTATTTTTCGAATGGCAAACAAATTTTGAACCTAAATGTTAGAAAAATAAAATAGGAAACACACTTCTAGGTATTCATAAAGGGAAACTTACAACTATCTTTCTTGACATTGTAAAAAATAACTAGAATAGGAATTGTACTAAAATATTAGGAAATTTGTTTAAAAAAAAAAACAATAGGTAGGTAAAAAAAAGGAGAAATAATAGTGATTTCACACACTTAAAGAATATTGATCATCTTGAGTTACATTAAAATATAAAAAATAATTGAATGACATTACAAAATAATATGTAGAAGGTCCCAACTTGCTCACCTACTTAACTTCAATACCTTCCCTGAAAAAATCTCCAGAGACATATCAAAGACAACTTAAAAAAACACACAACAATAAGGAAAAAATAGGCTGCTCAAATCGGGTACCTGAAAATCTGTACTGATCTGTACCCGGTTTTATCAACCCCAAAGTACCCGGTATGAACAGACTCATGACTTTCTGTAAAAAATATTGAATAACCAAGACATGCAAAACGATATTAAAAAGATTTAATTATGATATGAAATAACACTTCTTAAGTAACAGCTTTACACACTTACCATGAATTTTCAGCACAAATAGCCGTTAAAAGTCACTCGATAACTGTGGGTTCGAAAATAAGGAAATAACACGAGCAAAACTTGAACCTCAAATCAGAGCGAAATGACTCGAAATGAAATTGGTTTGTTTACAAAAGTTACGCTCTGCTAGGAAGAGATTTTAGTTTCTGTAATCAGTTCATTGATGGCATTAGCGGTATCGTCGGAAACAGTGGTACCCGGTATTAGCAGACTACCCGGTTTTAGCAAACCTTCCCCTATATCAGTATAAAAAGAAAATAAAGATTGATTGAAAATAAAGATTGATATTAATTTTTAATTACAATAATTGTTTTGTAATCCGGGGCGAAGTTAATGCCTTAGGCATTCTCTACAACGTAAAACTTTTTTTATTTGCTTTTTTTTACACAGTAATATTATTTTTTTTAGTGTAGCTATGAGGTATCTGCTGAGTTAAGTAGCTGCAAAATTGCCATGTTTTTTCCCAAAAAATCGAAAAAGAAGAAAGCCATCTCTATTTGATAGAGCAAAAGACTTATGAATCCAGTCTACCTTTTCGACTTGTAGGTTCGTTTGTGGATGTGATGGTAGGTATATTGATGGTGATTCCGCCCTCAGTAGCTTGATCGATAAGGCGGTGGACTTGTAACCTGGAGGTCAATGGTTCAAGTCCCGGTTTCAGCGTGGATTTAGTAAAGCGAGTTTGATTTGAGTAGTTGTGACATCACGAAAGTGTTTAACACAAATATGATAACTTTTCCAATTTTATTATATTGATGGTGATTTATTCTCATATTTTAAAGTGACTATCCCAATAATCCTATTTTGTGCAATACCTAAAGTACCTATAGAGAGTGTTACATTAGAAAAGGCACACTCAAATATATAGCTCGGAAACTACGGAAGATAGAAAAGAATATAGAAGATTTTGTACAAGAACAACAATGTATGCAAGTTCATTCCAATAATGTATTCAAGTTTCTTCTTGTTCCCGAGAGAGAACTTGCATACATTCCATTGCTGTAAATTAATCTATTCAACTGATTCTACTTACACCTCTCAGGTTGCTGGCGAGCCCTTCACTCTCATGGACGGCATCATCGGACTGGCCCTGTCCCCCCCAGGGACCGCCACCCGACGTCTCTACTTCCAGGCCTTCGCCTCCGACCGCATCTACACCATCCCTGTGAGCGCTCTCAGGGCCGGCCCCAACCAAGGGGACGACGGCGACCTGCCTGTGTCCCTCCTGGGCAGCAAGTCCTCCCAGGCAGCGCCCCTGGCGGTGGACAATCGCGACGGCTCCCTTGTTTTCTCCCCGGTGGCGGAAACCGCCGTGGCGTCCTGGGTGCCCGGGTCAACGGACCATGGGTGAGATTCTTTGAGATTTTTTTTTTTTAGGAATGTGTTTAATTTCATTCTACATTTTTTTCATTACAATCCCCTTGAAGTACAATATCTTTTGTACTTTTAGGGGGTAATTCTTATTCAAACTTTTGATTTTTTTAGTGGGGGGGCTAAGTGGCAGAGAATGCCTAAGGCATTAACTTCGCCCCGGATTACAAAACAATTGTAATTAAAAATTAATATTGACCTTTATTTTATTTTTATTTTTGTCTCGTACATACTTCTAAGTTTTTTTTTTTAAATATTGTTATTAATTCTTTGTTGATGATTGTTTTGTAAAAAAATAAATAAAGTGTAAATAAACAAATAAAAGAAATAAATCGCCATCAACTTCATGGTCATATAAATATCACGACAGGCGTTTTACCCTGCATTTGCTGGAAACTAAACCATCTACTCAAATTAAGCTTACCCTGAGTTGGGCAGGGAATAGCCAGCATCACAAGGGTTCGAATTTGAATGTTCACCCAGCCAAGTCCCAACCTCGCTGTACGTCGCTTAACTTTAGTGATCAAACAATTTATTGAACAAAGGTTAACGGAACGCGTGCTTCATATATCCATCATGGTTCATAGAATAACAATATCGCCCTATTTTGTCCCATTAGTTCTAAAAAGTCATATTATTCAGTAAGCTCAAGACGTATTTTCACTAACGTGTGTGTACTTATACTGCTACCTTCAAAGATTATATATGTGCGCCGAAGATAGCGAAGATCATTTGCTGGAGCCGAACAAACAGTTTAATAGCTAATGTATTTTGGTAGTGTAAGTAGTTAGTACCTACTTTACGATTTAAACTGAATGATTAATGATCTAAGATCTAAGGTATGACCTAACGTTGTTCAGTCTCTGGGCTCTATGCTACTCTCTGTTACTTCATGAAGCTGATAAACTCTTGCTTCTACGTCAGAAAGACAAAAAACTTCATTCAATTCTTATAATCCATGAATAAATAAGTACCTAATGCAGGCGTCATAACGTATATCTCATGGGTAATAAATCTGTCCCGTAATAAACTATCCAATCAGGCTGGGTGAGGTCAATGTGAGTAGCAGGTTTGTGAGTTTCCTGCGAATGGAGGGTAAAACCCCCGTCGTGATATGACCATGGCAGTTGAAAGCGACGTTAAACCCCACTTTAAAAAAAAAACTATCCAATATGGCTACCGTTCTTACTTTCAAAAGCATGACATGTAATAAGAAAAATTAATTTGCTTTTTAAAACTACTTCCAAAAGTATCGAGGTCCGAACGGTACGAGAGTTGAGAATACACTGAATCAAGGAACCCAAGCTCGGGCCTTTATAACCGAACTACCTGAATTATCATGGGAAAATTCCAAAAGGTTCTCATGGGAAAGTTCGAATTTGGAAGTTCTCACAAGGAAAATGGCTCTATAATGATGACGTAAGAGGAAAATTAAGTCCGAAACGGTAGGGGAAGGGAGGGTACTTCTCAAGGTGGGTCGAGCTGCAGCTCTGACCTAAAATGTCCGATTTTACGGGACAGGTCTGAGGTATTACGAAATCTCTCTTACCTATTTCTCCATGTCATAATCCACCTCTTCCGTGTTGCAGCGTCCTCGCCTACAGTCCCGAACTTCTTCAGTTCCCTCTGGACATCCGCTCCGTGGACAGGGACAGTGGCACCATCTGGATCATCACCACCCGATTCCAGAAGTACTTCAAGAAGACCGTGTCCAACAAAGAGGTCAACATTCGGCTCATGAGAATCACGAAACCCATCGACGAAGTCGTGCGATCTTTGTCGAACAATTCCCTCCTCAAGAAATGAGGTGGCACCATCGTTACACACGAGGGCCGCGTTCCAGAAAGCACTCTGAGGTCGGGTTCTACGAAAAACACCTAACCTAAAAAACACCTGAAAAACACGAAAAAACGTTAGTTCCAAAGGATTCGTCAAGATAGCGCCTGTAGAGTTTTGCTCTAAACTCTACTGGCGCTATCTTGATGTTTTTCAGGTGATTTTTAGGTTAGGTGTTTTTCGTAGAACCCGACCTCTCAAAACTCCCAAATCTTCCTTTCAACTGTCAAAATTCGTTTGAATAATGCATTCAATGTGTTTTTTAAACAAAAATTTACTGTTGAAAGGGAAATTTGCGAATTTTGAGAGTGCTTTCTGAAATGTAGCCCAGCTGGTTTGCTTTGCCGTCGTATAAAAAATACCTACCTGAATTTGCGAAAAATCTCAAAATATGTAACACAGTCTAAAATATTGAGTTTTTGGTACTTAACTACTATATCATTAAGTTCGAAATTAATGAACGCTGCTGTGGTGGACACTGGACACTGTTACTATAGTATCTGATTTAAATTATGTGATTGTCTGATATGGTAATACCAACACTATAATAACAATCCCCGCTTTTCCGTTGTTAATTAATTCGAGCCTATATCTATCGAACGGCGAGGTGTTTTCATAATTATCTTCAGCCATTGTAAATATTGTCCATTGTAATCACTCAGGATTGTTGTAAATTTCTTGCTCGAGAAATGTTAGTGCAGAACTATGTTAGTAAATGTAGAACAGACCAACAAGTGAGACCATGCCCCCCGACGAGCTTGATCTTAATAAAGTAAAGGAAAATCGGTTCCACCATACGTAGCACCGTTTTCTCAATGTTTATAATAACACTCTTTAGTGGAAGGTATCCACCAGGCGAGGTTAATGCTCAAATCATTTTCTACCACCACCTAACCCTCAGAGTCTTATTATTATGTGGTCACAAACTAATGAGGAAAAATTCATGCACTGGGTGGGATTCAAACCAACGGATGCCTACGCTACCTGACTTAACTTTAGTTTTAGACACATCAGAGTGTTTTCATTACGACAGCATGGCAATACGGGAGGATAGTAAAGTTCATCCAGACTCGGGGATATGTTTTTCCAGACCCATGAAGAACATCTCCGATGCGAATCCCTCTCATTATTTCTAAATTGTTAGTTAAAAAAAAAAAAAAAAAAAAAAAAAAACAAGAAGCAATTTTTGTTTGCCTTGACTTTTCTTATGCAAAAAAGAACGCATCCATCCTTTCATGATCAGCTGATTGGAAAGTTCAATATCTTAACTCTAACCTATGTCTGTGATTCTTTTTATAAAAGTTTGGTTAGAAATGGAAGAAAATGATGACTTGGAGTTTATATTATTTGAGAAATAATTTCCAAGTGAGGTCTGTTCAGCTGTCAAAGTAAACTAAAGTGGCTTTAAGATGTTCTCAACGGAGACATTACTCTAGAGACTGTTTTTTTTTTTTTTTTAATTATCCTTTTCGTGAACTGACTGACAATCATGACACACAGACACATTGTATATAATTATGTAGAAGAACAACAACCATTACCACTATAAGTTTTGACATAAATTAATGTATAAATATGACGAATAATTAGTTCCCTGGTACGGTCAGGTCAGCTTGTTCCACCTGTGTCAGAATCCTCCAGATTCTGTTCCAGAAATCACTGTCACTCTCAAAATTCCAAATCTCCTTTTCAACCGTCAAATTCAGTTTCAATAATGCACCGACCTTAGTAGCTTGATCGATAAGGCGGCGGACTTGTAACCTGGAGGTCGGTGGTTCAAGTCCCGGTTTCAGCGTAGATTTACTAGAGCGAGTTTGAGTAGTTGTGATATCACGAAAGTGATTAACACAAATATTATGATAACTAGTTTGAATAATGCATTCAGAGATTGCGTTTGAACGAAATTTGACCGTTGGGAGTGCTTTCAGAAAAGAGACTCTGGAGATAACAATGGAAATAATAATACCTATAATAACAAAGATTTTACTTGAAATTGAATCTCATATGAATGACTCTGGTTGCTTTTTGTGTTCTCAATTTCTACATTGAAGGTTCAACTTACCGAACATTGAAGGTTTACTTAACACTTAGATGACGGTGGTACACCCGTGTCCGTACGGAATGGGTGTACCACGGGGTCTCATAGCCTAGTTATCGCCGCTCTGATCCCACAAGAAAACTCACTATAAACAAAATGACGGTCGTCTATGTGTTAAATTAACATTGAATACTTAGTTTGTGAGCTATACCTAAGAGGCAAATTAAACGCTCTTCCTTGCCATGATGAGTATTTGCGTCTCACAGGCAAACTAAACAATAGAACCATCACCTAAATGTAACATGTAACAACATACGTAAAATAGTTTCAATGCTTTTCTACCTGGTACCTGAACCTTACTTAGGATGCAAAAAACCAAACGTGAAAATGATTTAAAAAATAAATTTTGTTGAATTTGATGCCATATAAATAACGAGCGTTTTACTTTGAAAATAGTTGCCATAATTATTTAGTTGCCATAATAACAATAGGGATGC
Organism: Bactericera cockerelli; assembly: GCA_024516035.1. Lineage (NCBI taxonomy): Eukaryota > Metazoa > Arthropoda > Insecta > Hemiptera > Triozidae > Bactericera > Bactericera cockerelli. Next base: position 15,570,656 of record CM044961.1, read on the forward strand.
ATTTAAAAACCGGATATTCCTTCCAGTACTTTTAATAATCTTTACAATACTTTCCTATATTAAGGAAAGTATTGTATTCGTCGAAAATTTGACCTACCCAGTTTTTCACAATTCTGGACGAAGCAAACCCCCAGGAATCAGGATACTAAAAAAGTTGTTTTCGGCCACTGTTTAATGAAGTTTTCAACTAATGGAGATGATCTTATAGTAGGTACCTATCTGTCTATGTATATCTGTTGTATAGTTACTGGTTAACATTAGGCGGTAAAATAGCAAAACTACCGTCCGTTGACGTCAAATACTGCCGATTCTTTTGTGCATAATTTAATAATTATGAGCGATATTGGCAGATGAGCCTAACATAATTGATAGGATAAAATCACTCATTAAGCGAAAAAAAGCACAAAGTGCAATCTGGTATTTGCCAAGTTTTGGCTATCCGCGATCTGGTCTTTTTGATAAATTCTCAAACCTCAATAAGCGATGCAAAAAGAAACTGCTTTCCAACTCTTATACGTATAATTATAAATATTTATTCTGAGAAATAGATTAATTAACTTTATACCCGGAAATTAATTCGTAATCTCTTGAATGAGGTATTTAAAATTCTTATCACTGGTACCTACCCATTTTATATTTTTTATTGTCCATTCTGTTTATCAAATCATTTTTTAAAGACGCATAAAAAAAAACATTACCTCATCGATAATGGAGGTATAAAATGTGTTTTATTCAATTTGATGTATTTTATTTAATAGGCAGGTAATAATTAATTCATTATAATCATTATTCTATTCATTAAAATTTTAAATTGCTATTCAAGAGAGGCGTTATTTTAAGCTTTGATGACCTCCCTAGCCTTTGGTTCACACCCAAGTGGTCACCTACCTAGAGTACCAAGTCCTAACCTTGACAGACGTTGCTGAACTTCAGAGTCCTTACGAGAACGGACGTATAAAAAAATTCAACGTGAATCTGGCTGTGACAGCTATCAAATAAACTGGTGTGACACCACACATCAACTTTCTTTATCCTTCGAAAAGAAGTCACATTTTACATTGGTTGATTCCATTACTTTCCTTTTAAAATACAGTATGTTTCAGAAAAGGTGGCCACCCCCTCGTAACTTTTGAACGCGACGGAATTTTTCAATTCTGTAAAGTCCTAGGTATAGGAAGTGCCCTATGGCCCATCCTGTGGTCATATTTATTTTTAGCCCCGGTCGGCCCTTCCGGCTTTTAGGCCATATTTTTTCATTTTTCTCGCGAATTTTAAATGGAATGCTATATTTTTTATTCCTGTTAATTAAAGTCCAAGTTAGGCTGAGTATAATGAGCTTTTAAAATTTTCAAAAACCTTATCAGGGGCGGAGCTAGTAGGGTGCAAGTTTCAAAATTGTTACACCCTGTATTTCAGCGTTAGTTAGATTTTTTAGTACTTTTTTTATGTTCATAGGTTCAAAATATTGTTTTACACCATGTGAAATCAAAAAATATTCTTGTTTACTTCTAATCAGGGTCAAAGTAAGGTTTTTGTAAAAGTACTTTTTTTCTCACGTCAATTTTTCCGTAAATTAATGGTGTTCTCGAAATTGGCATTTTTAGAGGTGAAAGTCTGCAGTGACATATGTTTTTTATGCTTGAAATCGAAAGAAAAATTAACGGAGAAGCGATTAAAATCATAAAAAAAGTCATTTAACCTGCTAGTTTTTTCACGACAGTGTCCGGTAAAGTGGGTGAATTTCGTATTGGATTTTTTTGTTGTTGAGGAAACACAATTGGCATAGAAAATAAATAATACCTAATAAGGGAATAATACTTCAATTAACATAACTAAATGCGAAATTAAATGAAGATTATTTCTTCTAAATCAGTGCCGGATATTTTTTTTTCCTCTCTCTCTTTCTCTCTCTCTCTCTTCGCCTCTTTAAAATAATTGAATTTGTTTAATTTTCACCCTCAAGAGTTTGGTACTTGACCGGGTATTTTTTTCTCTTAAATTTCGAGATAAATGGATTTTTATTTAGAGTCCTGGTATTCATTACTAGCAACACCAGTATGATTTTTTTTTTAAAATTTGGGTTTAATATCGCGTTTCAACTGCATGGTCATATCATAACGGGGGTGTTACATTCCATTCGCAAGAAACTCACCAACCTCCTAAACACATTTATCTCACCCAGCCTGGGTTAGGCCGGAATGCCAGCATCACGAAGTCTTCTCCTCGCTGGACGTTGCTTAACTTCGGTGATCCTACAAGAATCGTTGCATTCAAAGCGCCATCGGACTGACTCCAGAATTATTGACAATGTGTTTTCTACAGATTTTACCAACTTACCAACTAAAATTGTCTCAAGAGGGGACCCCTAGGACGACTTTAGAAGCAGCATTATCAAATAATTATTTTTGATACAACTTGAACTTTGAAAAGTGAAAAAAAGAGAGAGAGAAAAAAAAAAATATCCGGCACTGATTTAGAAGAAATAATTTTCATTTAATTTCGCATTTAGTTATGTTTATTAAAGTAATATTCCCTTATTAGATATTATTTATTTTCTATGCCAATTGTGTTTCCTCAACAACAAAAAAATCCAATACGAAATTCACCCACTTTACCGGACACTGTCGTGAAAAAAACTAGCAGGTTAAATGGCTTTTTTTATGATTTTAATCGCTTCTCCGTTAATTTTTCTTTCGATTTCAAGCATAAAAAACATATGTCACTGCAGACTTTCACCTCTAAAAATGCCAATTTCGAGAACACCATTAATTTACGGAAAAATTGACGTGAGAAAAAAAGTACTTTTACAAAAACCTTACTATGACCCTGATTAGAAGTAAACAAGAATATTTTTTTGATTTCATATGGTGTAAAACAATATTTTGAACCTATGAACATAAAAAAAGTACTTTTTTTTTTTTTTTTTTTTTTTTTTTTTTTTTTTTTTTTTTTTTTTCCTAAGAGGTTGGAAATCTTCGATAAGACCCCCAAAGCGAGTATTTCTTTGGGGAGTGTGGGATTGATATCATGGCACGCGGATATCCGAACCCACTAAAACCCTTCCTCTTACACCTCACATTTATGACCCCGGAACCGTATGACATTACTTCGGGGTCATGAATGCTGGCTCTCTGCTCTCACAGGGCCATCCTCCCATCATTTTCTTTTATTTTTAAAATTTTATAAATCAATTGATTTATTTCATTCCATTTAACTTGGTTTTCCAGCATTTCTTCAACAATATTTGATGGTGTTAAAGTTTTTCCTATTTTTTGGTAGCACTGTGTTCTCTCATGATTGAATCTTGTGCATATAAAAACTGTGTGCTCTGGGTGATCATGTGAGTACTGACAGTATCTACAGTTTGAGCTACTCACTTTTTTCATTCGATGGAGGTAAGTACCAAAATGTCCATGGCCTGTAAGGAACTGACTCAGCTCATATGTCAATTCCCCATGGCCCCTAGATATCCAGCTTTGTAAGTATGGTATTAGGCGTTTAGTCCATTGGGCTCTGGTTGTCTCCTTTTCCCATTTCTGTTGCCACGCCAGCGTCATCTGTTCTTTCATATCCTTTATTCTGTCTTCTCTCTCGTTTTTATCTTGCCAAGCTTCCGACTGTCGTAAATCATACACCATCATTTTTTCCTCCACCATCAACTCTATAGGAAGGTTCCCGGATAACACTTGCAGGGCTGGAGTGGATGCTGTCCTGTATGATCTGCACAGTCTCAGCATCACTCTCCTCTGTACTCGTTCCAGCAGGTTTACGTATTTCTTCCACTTTATCACAGAACCCCATGCTGGTGCGCCATACAGGAGTGTTGAGTACACGACTGAGGACAGTATTCGCCTCTTAGCATTTACCAGTCCTCTTTTATTAGGTAATAATCTGTCTAGACTTAAAGCCACTCTGCCTGCCTTCTCAACTGCCCACTTCACATGTTCCACCATCCTGAGGTTAGTATCCATCCAGACCCCCAGATACTTTGCCGATGGTTTTGATTTCACTGTTGTGCCTTCCACATCAACCTGTACTTCCTTGCATACTCTTTTACTTGCCAGCAACACAACTTCTGTCTTCTCGGGCGCTAATCTCAATTTATGTTCCCTCATCCATTCCGACACAAGTCTCATGCTCTCGTTCATCTCACTCTCCAATGCCTGTCGGGTTTTACCCCATGTGACAACTGCTATGTCGTCTGCGTAGGCTATAATGTTTGAGTTTGGAGGTAAATTGAGCCGTAATACCGAGTCATAATAAATATTCCAAATGAGAGGGGCAATTTTGGATCCTTGCCCTACGCCGCAGGAGAGGTCCAGTTTCACATTTTCATCTAGAATTAATTCCCTATTTTCAAAATAGCCGCACATTATTTTTGTAATATATTGGGACACTTTTTTATTTTTCAATTCTTCTATAATGCCCTCCCAGGGCATAGAGTTAAAAGCATTTTTCACGTCTAAAAGTGTCATGGCGCATAATATACCTTTCTTCTTTGCTTTTCTACCCAGCTCAAGTACTTTCTTCATGGCGTCCACTGTCGATCGCCCTCCTCTAAACCCGTATTGTTCTGGTGCCAAATCTCCCCTCTCCTCGATCTCTTTTGACAATCTCTCTCTCAACAAGTGTTCCAATACTTTTCCCATCGTATCTAGTAGGCATATTGGGCGATATGTCATCCTTCCTTCATTGTCCTTTTTCCCTTTTTCCAATAGAACCAACTTAGCTCTTTTCCAAATGTCGGGGAATTTTCCTGTCAGAAGGATTGAGTTAAACATTTCCAGACAATAATCAGGAGACGATTCAAAAAAACATTTCAGCATCTCTGCTGTAAGTCCGTCTGGACCTGGGGATTTTTTAGGTCGCATGCTATAAAAAGCTTCTGTTACCTCTTCCATACTAAACAACGGAATATCCTTTCTCTCAATCTCAATATTTTCCCACCCTACTATCTGATTATTTGGGAATAATTTTCTCGCTATTTCCAACTTCTCTTCTGCATTAAGTTTTACACTTGGTATTATTCTAAATTTTTTACGCACTATCTTGTAGGCATCTCCCCATACGTTAAAGTTCAGCTGTTCACATAACTTGTCCCATTCCTTCTTTTTGGATTTGTTTATCTCTTCCCTTAGTTGTTCTTTCACCTGATAATATTTCTCTTTCAGTTCTTTTTTCTCTTTTTTTTTTGAGGAAACAGCGGAGGATGGAGACACAATTCAATACCTTGAAAATAAGGTGACCACAAATAAAGGAACAACGGAAAGAAGAGTTTATGTAGCTGAAACGAAGGGTGAAAAGGACCTCAGAAAGATACTTGAAAACTTCCGGGTGGGGTCTAGAGGAATAACTAAAATGGCAGTCGCGGTCAGCGCCCTCGACTTGAGAGTGCCGATAAGGAAACAGCTGGAGGTGGTATTTGCGGAGGATGATGTAAAAATTGATTTCTTTGTTCCTAAGAGTGATCCTGGAAGAGGAGGAAATTTCTCGATGGATACTAAGGAAAAATCTACGGAGGCTGTTGTGATACAAACCAATATTAGCACTTATGCTGAAACAATGAGAAATATCAGAGCAGTGGTGCATCCTCACGAAATTGGGGTGGATATTAAGGCCATCAAAGTTACGAAAGATAATAAAGTTGTGATCGTCACAGACAAAGGAAAGGGAGAAACTCTCCACAGGGAGATAGCTGCAAAAGTCAAAGGAACTGAAACAAGGGTGACGGGAAATAACAAGATTCTGCAAATACTGGATATAGATGCTTCTATGAGTGGAAAAGAGATAGAGGATTGTATAAGAAAAGGCACCCGGGTTTACGAGACACAGGTTAGATCAGTTAGAACGGCAAGATCGGGAACCCAAGTGGCAACCGTGTCTATGCCTGCCGGAGCTGCAAATAGTCTTCTGGAAGAGGGTGATATTAGGATAGGTTGGACAAGGTGTAGGGTTAAAGCGAAGCTAGATATAGTAAGGTGTTACAACTGTTTACAAGTAGGTCATCACTCAGATATCTGCAAAGAAGAAGCAAAGGAAAAAAGATGTTTACGTTGCGCAAAACCTGGCCACCTGTCAAGAGAGTGCCAAGACGACAGATATTGTACATCTTGTGAACAAACAGGACACCGAAACGACTCATACTCGTGTCCAACCTATAAAAAGTTGCTTGAAGGACTAGAAAAAACAGCTAGGATAAGGTTTGAACCTCCCAAAGAAAACATTTTTAATAAAGATGAGGAAAAAGAAGAAGAAAATCATATTATGATCGTGGACGAAAACCCTTCTGAGGAGACATAAATTATTGATAAATTATAAAATTCATGATAAAGTTTTTACAATGTAACCTAAATAGGTCGCCGACAGCGCATGACTTACTCAAAAAGACCGTCCAGGATAACAACATAAATATTTTACTGATCAGTGAGCCAAACAAGAAAAAAATAGCAGGAGATGACTGGCTAAAAGACGAAAAGAGTGATGCTGCCATCAAGGTAACGGATCCAAATATCAAAATTAAAGGAACGGGGAAAGGAAAAGGCTTTGTGTGGATAGGCATAGAATCATGTCAGATTTTTAGTTGTTACATTTCCCCTAACGTAACTTTTCAGGAATTTCAGCGATTCTTAGACGGGATACAAGGAGAAATACGTTCATCAAGTTATAGTAAATTTATTGTTGCGGGTGATATCAACGCTAAGTCCAGACTTTGGGGTTCAAAGAAAGATGATGAAAGAGGGCTTGAAGTGGCAGAGTGGCTGGCGGAGCTGGACTTTGAAATTCTAAATAGAGGAAATACGCCAACCTTTGTGAGAGGCAGCAGTAGTTCTGTGATAGATGTTACTCTATGCTCGAGAGGAGTTGAAGTAACTGTGAGAAATTGGCGAGTATCTAGCGAGGAAAATCTTAGTGACCACCAGTATATATTTTTTGACTGGAAATGCAATGGGAAGATAGATAATACCACAGAGGAAAGTAAGGTTAGGTGGAAATATGAAGACAAGAGAAAGGAAATATTTAAGAAGACACTGGAACGGAAATTTGAAGGAAAGGAAATAAACTCAGAAACATGCATCTCTGTTCTGCAAGAGGCTTGTGAAGAAATTTTTAGTGTGAATAGGAAGGGAGGAGACAAGAGAGGTGTTTACTGGTGGAACAAGGAAGTGAGTGACAAAAGAAAACTCTGCCACGCCCATAGAAGGAAATTAGTGAGAGCAAATAAGAGACAACGGACGACGGGAAAAAAAAAGAAAAAAAGTACTAAAAAATCTAACTAACGCTGAAATACAGGGTGTAACAATTTTGAAACTTGCACCCTACTAGCTCCGCCCCTGATAAGGTTTTTGAAAATTTTAAAAGCTCATTATACTCAGCCTAACTTGGACTTTAATTAACAGGAATAAAAAATATAGCATTCCATTTAAAATTCGCGAGAAAAATGAAAAAATATGGCCTAAAAGCCGGAAGGGCCGACCGGGGCCAAAAATAAATATGACCACAGGATGGGCCATAGGGCACTTCCTATACCTAAGACTTTACAGAATTGAAAAATTCCGTCGCGTTCAAAAGTTACGAGGGGGTGGCCACCTTTTCTGAAACATACTGTATATGATGAGAGTATAAATAAGTACCACTGAATGTTTGTACAAGTCATTGTAATATAATACTGTTTATTTTGTTCGGCTCAAATACCGCACTTGCTCATTGAATGAAAAAAAACGCGCACATTGTAAGTCTGGCCCTTGTTTCAAAAAGCCCTCTCACTCATCTATCTCCCTTTTAACCGTCACACAACGCACTCTGATTGGTTATTTCGAACAAATTGACCAATATGAGTGCGTTGTGTGACCGTTGAATAGGATATTATGAGAGTGAGAGTGGTTTCTGGAACCAGGGCCTGGTATCTTCTAATCTAAATGATCAAATCTAGTAGTCACCTTGTCCTAGCAGTAGCATGCACGGATTAAACTCCAGATGACCGGTTTCGAAAACCAGTGGGGTCGAAATTTTTTCGGCTCTATACTTTGGATGTCGGGGCCTACCCTAGCCTCGTGAGGACAATTGGGGTGGTTGTAGAGTGGGCAACGTCCAGTGGTGGCGTCACGAGATAGCTATTGGAATATGATGGTTGGTTGGAGATGTGATGCATTAGCATCAATTCTCACAATGTCGATGCTAACCACTACAAAATTGTGACATAATAACATAAATAACTAGCTCCTTATCTTAAATCTTTACATTTAAATGCTCTTAGTCCAAATTTTGGCTGTTGATAATATTAAAAAAAAAGAGAAAGCTTTAATTCACAGTCCGCGATTTGGTAGTTTGCAATGTTGGAAACCCCGAAATGGACTTATGAACTTTTAAAGAGAAAACGAAAAAAATCTCTAAGAATAAAAATACCAGAAGGATTGACTTTTTTGAGAAATACTCAAACACCGATGACGGTGTAAGATATAGGTTAGATGAACTCTGAAAAGCTAATCCGGTAACAAGACTACATAAAAATACACTGCCACTTATGGACACAATACTTCCTCATTATTGGTTCACATTGTATACACGTGTTTCGAAAACCAGTGGGGTCGAAATTTTTTCGGCTCTATACTTTGGATGTCGGGGCCTACCCTAGCCTCGTGAGGACAATTGGGGTGGTTGTAGAGTGGGCAACGTCCAGTGGTGGCGTCACGAGATAGCTATTGGAATATGATGGTTGGTTGGAGATGTGATGCATTAGCATCAATTCTCACAATGTCGATGCTAACCACTACAAAATTGTGACATAATAACATAAATAACTAGCTCCTTATCTTAAATCTTTACATTTAAATGCTCTTAGTCCAAATTTTGGCTGTTGATAATATTAAAAAAAAAGAGAAAGCTTTAATTCACAGTCCGCGATTTGGTAGTTTGCAATGTTGGAAACCCCGAAATGGACTTATGAACTTTTAAAGAGAAAACGAAAAAAATCTCTAAGAATAAAAATACCAGAAGGATTGACTTTTTTGAGAAATACTCAAACACCGATGACGGTGTAAGATATAGGTTAGATGAACTCTGAAAAGCTAATCCGGTAACAAGACTACATAAAAATACACTGCCACTTATGGACACAATACTTCCTCATTATTGGTTCACATTGTATACACGTGTCAATTTTGAGATTTTATGCTAAATCACTTGTATCTCCAAAACCGCTCAACCGATGTTCTTTATTTTTTTATATACATATATATGGCAGAATACCATTTTCCCTACATTCTATATAATCTATATTCTACAATTAAATAGTCGTACATTCCTTGTAGCGCGCAAATCTTAGAAACTACTGAACGGGTTTTGACGAAATTTTGCACACATATAGGAGTCATTCTGTAGATGGTCCCATTTTAAATTAATCAACTTCGCCCTAGCGGTTCGTGGTGATAGAGGCCATGCGCCTCACCACTAACTTTTTACACGCTTATATCTCATGAACAGTACATCCGATGTTGATGAAATTTTGCATGTTTCCTGGGGGTTTGATTCGTCCTGGGGGTTTGATTCGTCCAGAATTGTGAAAAACTGGGTAGGTCAAATTTTCGACGAATACAATATGCGTATTAGCGTTTTACATAATAAATTTATAATTATTTTTTAATAAATTTTGATTGAGCCCTGATTTTTAAGAAAATCCAAAATTTTGGAAAATGAAGTAAAAAAAATAAGGTCCACACCTTGCCAATACAGAATTTTTGTAGAGTTTAGAATGTAGAAAAAACGGTTTTCTACCATTTAAAACAAATTTAAAGAGAATCGGTTCAGAACTTTTGTAAATACAAGTGATTCAGTAAAAAAAAATCTGATTCTAGCAATTATAAAAGTTGAAATTTTTGATAACCGTTCACGAGGAAATATTGTGTCCAAAATTGGCAGTGTATTTTACTGTACCTTAATGCGTTAGAGATTATTTTTCTCCTACAATACCTATAAATTTACTCTTTGGTGGACATATAAATAAAAGGTCTGTAAGTTATATGGACCTGTACATATTTTTGATCATCATTCCAATTTATTTTTTCTTTCTAAGTTTAAGTTTTTTTCATTCACCATGAGCTATTTAGAAATGTTCCTAATTACTAACCAAAAATAAATCAAGTAATCTATTTTGACCAAAACATGATATATGCGATATTTGAAATTTGTGGTTGTATTGAACCTTTTTTTTTTTTTTTTAATGAACATTTATTTAAAGAGAGGTCTATAACAATCGAAGTCCTTGCCCCTATTGAACCTTTATTTTCAAAGTATGTGATTATCATAAAATAATAGGTCTTCTTAGACGTCACATTCTTCACATATTTCTGGTTCGCACTCAAGACATGTATCGATTGGGATAATCTCTTCGTTGCAAGTATCACAATATGGTTCTTCTATTGGGATAATCTCTTCGTTGCAAGTATCACATGGTTCTACTATTATCAAAGGGGCATCCCCGCACTCATCACATAGTGGTTCTGGTATCAGCTCCGCCTCGCACTCCACACAGGGTGGTTCTACAAGGTTCTCAGGGTAGCAATCATGACATGGTATTTCCGGAAACCTCCCATTCCCGCAAGTAAGACATGGTTCATCAGTAAACTTTGTTAACCAGGGTTCTGTAAAGTATTCTGTTTGCATAACGTTTTCTGTAAATGGTGTCAGCCAGTCATCTTCGCATTCATGACATGCTCTCCCGTTAATAGATGGAGTTGTAGATATTGTAAGATTCACTTTTACAGATGGAGGTGTAGATATTGCAGGATTGACCGATGGTGCTTGCCGAAGATCTTTCTCGAAACTCGGACCAAACATGGAGGTTGAAATCACACTTAACAGAAAAACTGCCACGTTCTTCATTGGGAGGAGGTAAGATGAATTCTCTTTAAATTTCGTTTAAAATGAGATGAGATTATACAAATTCAAACTGAAGTCCAGAACTTTCCTCTCCTTGTTCACTGGGTGCTGACAACAACTCAATTGTTGTTCTTAAACAATATGGGAGCAAATAATTTATTTCCATTGATTAAATACGTTGATAGAATTTTCACAAAAGTATCTGATTCCTAGAATAGTGCGTACTTACATTAGTGTAGTGCAAGCAGGTGTTGGTAATAAAATAATAACTGATTTTTTCCTGGAAGTTGAATGAATAATGGTTTCACCTAGCTTAACTTAAATTTAATAGTGTTTCATAGTTCGGCCCTAATTATAATTATTATTATTATCATCTGACCTGGTTGTAGGGTTTCAGAGTAAACTCTATACAATTACCACTGTGACCTGATGAGACCTATTGTGACCAGTTGATTCCATTTAGTTTAATGTCCTCATTTGAGTCATTCAAAACGAGGATTTTACCCACATTAACCTCACCCAGACTGGGAACGGTAATACCGATAATTGGCCCGGTAATACCAGCCTAACGAGTTTGGAGGAACACAAATTTTCGACAGAAATTTCTGCCCAATCCGGGCAGAATTATAAATCAGGATTAAATTTAGAATAAGCTAGACCACTCCTTCTCAAGTTTGCGTTTCAACCAAACACTGCTCTCTGTATCCTGATTGAGGGATAGTCACTAGTCAGGCTTATCTTAAATTTAATTCTGTTTTATAATTCGTCTCTTAGATTCAAGTTCAGCTGCAGACATATTGATTAGGGAAATTCTGGCTGACGCAATCATCCTTGATGATGAAGTGTTTTATCACTTTAATAATTATACACTTACTTTTATTGTTGTTTTTCAACCCGCTCTCTGAATTCCTTTGTCTAGGTAGGTACTTACCTAGCATCTGTGATTTTTTGGGGTTTTAAAAAAATCAGGAAAATATTTTTACCAAACTGCATAGCTTTATAATCAAAAGAACAGGAGATGCTCGTATATTATGAGTGTGTGAAAAACCAGGTGAAATAACTTGGCCTGGCGCACTACTAAGCGTTCAGATTACAAAATAATGATAATAAATTTACTGAATAGGTATCACACGCAATAATAGTATGTATGTAGAAATGATGTTATTTTTATAATAATATTTACCCAATATACAATTATACATATCATCAGCAATATCAGAAAGTTATTAGGCAATATTAAGTTGATTATTGTAAATTTTGAGAAATCGATTAGTTAATACTTACCAGAAAACTAATGCTGAATAAATATTGAATTTCTTAGTAGTAGTACCTACTAGTAGTTATTTTATAGGAAAATTTCTAACAGACGAGTCTCTAAAAATCAGTCCTTTAAAATTAATACCTATCTTTCTTTTCTTTCATTTTTCAACTATTTGTAGAAATATTATTTGACAGATTGTTTTTTATCCTGTGTAAAAAGATTTACTTTTAAAATTATGAAGCAATCAATCATGATCTTTTCATTGGTATTTTTAATGTCATTGATGACTAATTTTTGTGCTGGAAATCAGATAACCAGACGTCTTGTAGAAAATCAAACAAAATATACGTCGGAAAAACACTATCCTCAACAATATAGAAACTCAATTGCTCAACAAAATACCAACTTACTTAATCAAAATACCAACTTACTTAATCAACAGCTTTTACTTCTTCAAAAAATTAGCAGCTCACTTCTCGAAAAATTTAGCCGTGTGAAATTAAGAAGGAAACCAAAATTTAAAACATCAAGAGCGGACTCAATAAAGAAAGTACCCTCACGTAATAAGCTATTAGAACAGTTAAAGAAACTGAAAAATGGACAGAATGGACAGCAAAGTAAGCCAATTCTGGTTCATACAAACGGTACAGAGCCTGAGAGTGGTTCTCTTCATGAATCATCTCAAAGTAAAGTTCCTCACGTGCCTGAAAAGGTAAACGCCCGTTCCAATCAAAATCTTGCCTGTGAAAAATCAGAAGAAGAATGTTTCAGGGAGGTTGAGGATCTTCTTGGATATTCTGAACCTCAACACAAAGAAAAATCTGACTATTACCAAAGTGTAAACAATCGACCAAAACTAGTACCAGATGGTTTCCAGATTCTAGGTAGTTCCCCACATCATGGAAATCTCGCCTGTGGAAAATCAGAAGAAGAATGTGCAAAAGAAGTTGATCAGCTCTTAGGAAACAATATTAATGAGCACTATCAACTAGCACATAAACAAAAACCAGTGAAATGTGTAGATGGATTAAATGGCTGTGATGATTTCCAAATTCTAGGTGGTTCCCCATATCATGGAAATTCCGATTTCCAAATTCAAGGTAGTTCCTTAAATAATGGAAATCTCGCCTGTGGCAAATCAGAAGAAGAATGTGCAAAAGAAGTTGATCAGCTCTTAGGAAACAATTATCATGAGCACCATCAACTAGCACATAAACAAAAACCAGTGAAATGTGTAGATGGATTAAATGGTTGTGATGATTTCCTAATTCTAGGTGGTTCCCCATATCATGGAAATTCCGATTTCCAAATTCAAGGTAGTTCCTTAAATAATGGAAATCTCGCCTGTGGCAAATCAGAAGAAGAATGTGCAAAAGAAGTTGATCAGCTCTTAGGAAACAATTATCATGAGCACCATCAACTAGCACATAAACAAAAACCAGTGAAATGTGTAGATGGATTAAATGGTTGTGATGATTTCCAAATTCTAGGTGGTTCCCCATATCATGGAAATTCCGATTTCCAAATTCAAGGTAGTTCCTTAAATAATGGAAATCTCGCCTGTGGCAAATCAGAAGAAGAATGTGCAAAAGAAGTTGATCAGCTCTTAGGAAACAATTATCATGAGCACCATCAACCAGCACATAAACAAAAACCAGTGAAATGTGTAGATGGATTAAATGGTTGTGATGATTACCAAATTCTAGGTGGTTCCCCATATCATGGAAATCCCGATTTCCAAATTCAAGGTGGTTCCCCATATCATGGAAATCTCGCATGTGGCAAATCAGAAGAAGAATGTGCAAAAGAAGTTGATCAGCTCTTAGGAAACAATTATCATGAGCACCATCAATCAGCACATAAACAAAAACCAGTGAAATGTGTAGATGGATTAGATGGTTGTGATGATTTCCAAATTCTAGGTAGTTCCCCAAGTCATGGAAATCTCGCATGTGACAAATCGGAAGAAGAGTGTGCAAAAGAAGTTTATGAGCTCTTAGGAAACGATTATCATGAGTATCATCAATTAGCACATAAACCAAAACCACTGAAATGTATAGATGAATATTATGACGGTTGTGATGATAAAGATTTCCAGATTCTAGGCAGTTCCCCAAATCATGGAAAACTCGAATGTGGCAAAACAGAAGAAGAGTGCGCTGGAGAAGTTGATGACGGAAAAGTTGATGACGAATACTATTAGACGTGGCCACAATTAAACATTATACAGGGTGTTTGAAAAAAAAAACTTGCCACCCCTAAAAAACTTGATAACCGTTTGGAAGTTGGAAAAACGCAAAAACACGTACTTCTTTTATTTAAGGGAACCTTATTTTAATCTAAACTGCTTCCCAAGAAATCGAATTTGATCGATGTATTAGCATTGTTGCCACTTAGGAATAAAGACGGAAATTCTAAATATGTAATCAAAAAATATACAGAAAAAAATTAATGTTTTTATTTCCATTTATGATAGTGAAATGTCCTAAAAAATTATGTGATTAGCTATAAGCTATAGTTAGCGGTCAAAAGGGAAACTTGTTTTTTTTTTACGGATATCGGATCCATTTAAACAAGATCGCGGGTATAATAAAAAAAAATCCTTAACTAGATTTAAATAAATAAAAAAAAATCCTTAAAATTAAATCCTAAATAGTAAAAAGATTACATTTACTTAATTGGTCTAGGGTTGTATTGAAAAGGTCATGCCCCACATCACTGGCTTTATTACCCATGGCCTGAAGTCTTTGCATTGGCGAAAATCCCCCTATATTGGTTCGATTAGTTAGAAGCTTAAATGCAAGCTTAAATTGGTTCGATTAGTTAGAAGCTTGAATGCAAAATTAGAGCGAGTATTCTTAGAGTTGATTCGAAGGTTAACTTTTTCTAGGAGCTCAGGTGAATTTATTTGATTATTAAGTAACTTATATAGAAAAGTGAGATCACTCAAGTCTATTCTGTGTTGGAAACTCACGATATTGTGTGAGGACATTATATGTGAATAATCATGATCTCTAATGTATTTCTTTTCTTTATTAGCAATTAGTCGAATTTCCCTTGAATCGACTCTAAGGCTTCAATAGGAACTTGATACTGGGGAGACCAAACTACAAAGCAATACTCAAGATGTGACCTCACATAAGAATAATAAAGAATTTTCAAGACATTAGTATTGGTAAAATCTTGAGTTTGTCTGTAGAGGAATTCCAGCATCTTGTTTGCCTTTTTAGAGATGTTACTATAGTGGATATTAAATTTTAAGTTTGATTTCATTGTAACTCCTAGATCTTTGATTTGCTCAACTCTGTTTTGGGAGAGAAAAAAATGGTCTTTGGCAAGTGATAATAAAAAATAAAAAAAATATGAAGAATGAAATTAGTCAATAAAAAAATGAGCATTTTGTGAAGAGGTTTTGTCAAAATAAATTGACAGTTGAAGGATTAAATAGAACTACCCATATTGACATACATTTTTGAATCTTAGTGCATTACATACAACAAATTTGAGATTTCTACGTTGAACAGAATCGAAGTTATTGGAACTCAAATTTGATATATTTTAGTATTTTTGTGTAAGTACCTTCATTTAATGTTTTTTTTTTAATAATGTTGAATAAGAGCATGCCAGTAATTATTTATCAATCACTTACTTTAAATAAGATGTTCAGTATGTCCTCAATACTAGTAAGATGTTCGGTATGTCCTCAATACTAATAAGATGTTCAGTATGTCCTCAATACTAATAAGATGTTCAGTATGTCCTCAATACTAATAAGATGTTCAATATGTCCTCAATACTAATAAGATGTTCAGTATGTCCTCAATACTAATAAGATGTTCAGTATGTCCTCAATACTAATAAGATGTTCAGTATGTCCTCAATATTAATAAGATGTTCAGTATGTCCTCAATACTAATAAGATGTTCAGTATGTCCTCAATACTAGTAAGATGTTCGGTATGTCCTCAATACTAATAAGATGTTCAGTATGTCCTCAATACTAATAAGATGTTCAGTATGTCCTCAATACTAATAAGATGTTCAGTATGTCCTCAATACTAATAAGATGTTCAGTATGTCCTCAATACTAATAAGATGTTCAGTATGTCCTCAATACTAATAAGATGTTCAATATGTCCTCAATACTAATAAGATGTTCAGTATGTCCTCAATACTAATAAGATGTTCAGTATGTCCTCAATATTAATAAGATGTTCAGTATGTCCTCAATACTAATAAGATGTTCAATATGTCCTCAATACTAATAAGATGTTCAATATGTCCTCAATACTAATAAGATGTTCAGTATGTCCTCAATACTAATAAGATGTTCAATATGTCCTCAATACTAATAAGATGTTCAATATGTCCTCAATACTAATAAGATGTTCAGTATGTCCTCAATACTAATAAGATGTTCAGTATGTCCTCAATACTAATAAGATGTTCAATATGTCCTCAATACTAATAAGATGTTCAATATGTCCTCAATACTAATAAGATGTTCAGTATGTCCTCAATACTAATAAGATGTTCAGTATGTCCTCAATACTCAATACGCGAAATTCACTCCCAATTCATTTTTTCTCCCTTTGCCGTTGAAACTTTCGGTTCTTTTGAACCATATGCCTTGAATCTATTCAATTCTATTTCCAAGTCTCTGGTGCTTGAAACGAAAGAGAGATGTGCAGTCATGTGCAGGGGAGTACTTCCGACAAAGAGTGAGTTTCGCGGTACAAAGAGGAAATGTGGCATCCATGTTGAGCACACTGAAGATAGAAGATTTTTTAAATTAAATATATTATCCTCTTCCTTCCCAATGTGCATCTGAATGCACATATTTTTGGTAATGCCATAGCATTAATCTACACGCTATGGTAATGCAATCATACCAAGACAAAATTGTCCCACCTATAATAACGCACAGAGTTCTCCTTCCTTTGAAAAAACCTCTGTGGTAAAGATCCGTTCACATTAAAGATTAAAATCAACATGAGTTCAGAAAAGTGTTTGTGCATTTGAATGCACCTTGGGAAGATACCATTACAAACCCTATATTGCGAATGTGCATTTGGATGCACATCGGACAGGTACCACTACAAATGATAAAATTGCTTGGGAAGGAAGAGGTTATATCAATTAATAACAACAACAACAAAAAATACTCTTCTTATTGAGCGCCCTTTTCAATACAATATAAACATTAAATTAATGTATAGGAAAATATACATATAAAAATGTCAACTTCAAGTGTCCGTAACTCCGGCCCTGTTTTATTGTACAGTATAATATACAGATGTTGCAGGAACTTCCCGGGAACAAATAAATATTTTTATACAAAAAAAAGGAACAATACTTCCGACATCTGAGCGCACGGCAGTGTGCCAGGCCAAGTTCCAGCAAGCTCGGCAGTGTATCTTCACACGAACCGATTCATCCGGTTTTTCACACCCTTACTTATATCTCCGGTTCTAAAATTTGGCACAAAGGGTCAAAGCTTCTCCTAATATCACATAAAACACAATAAAAATTTCAAGAATCTATAAAAAATCTTTGAGAGGAAGGTAATTTTAAAATTTGCAATTTCGTAACTGACTCACTGACTGACAGATCATCAAAATTATGAGGCACTTCCCGACTACCTAGAAAGCTGAAATTTTTCATGGTGGTAGAGTTTCTGATGGTATACATATAAAACCGAAACTGCCGCACTTATCATGGCTGTTGAACGTGGTTGTTAAAGAGAGGAAGTATATAATCGATGGATCTAAATTAAGTATGAGGTGTGTGTGTATGTGTGTGTTGGGGGGGGTGTGGGTGTGTGTCTGGGAAAGTTGTGTGTCTGGGTGTGATGTGTGTGCGTTGTGCGTGTTTGATGGGCTGACGAAGCGGCGGTTGTAACGAGGAAGGAAGAGAAAAGAGGAACAAAAAGGAAGAAAAGGAACTTTCTAATTTGGGTCTCTTTAAGCAAAATAAAAACGTAACTTCAAGCCACCCAAGAGGTAGAGCTCTAGCCCATTTGTCTAACTTTCTAAATGGTATCCCCGACCATATTTATGAATCCCTACTTCGTTCAAAATGAAAGGATACAATTTATGTATCCCTCTTTGGTTGAAAATGAAGGGATACAATATAATAAGTACATATTGTACGGCTTCTTGATTCACTTCTTAAATAACTAATTAACTATTATAAAAGAAAGAACTCGTTTCCAGGCTACCCAAGAGGTAGAGTTCCAGCCCGTTTTTCTAACTTCCTAAGTGGTATCCCCTGCGATATGTATCCCTAATTAGAAATGAAGGATACATATTGCAAGGCCTAATCCACTTTTAAAATAACTAATTTACTAATAGAAGAAAAAAACTCGTTTCCTAAGTGGTATCCCCTACGATATGTATCCCTAAGTAGAAATGAAGGATACATATTGCAAGGCCTAATCCACTTTTAAAATAAATAATTTACTAATATAAGAAAAAAAACTCGTTTCCAGGCCACCCAAGAGGTAGAGTTCCAGCCCGTTTTTCTACCTTCCTAAGTGGTATCCCCAACAATATGAATATCTACTTAGAAAAAAAGAATTCATACTGCAAGGCCTAATCCACTTCGTAATTAACTATTTCTTATAAATAATAAAAAAAAAACTTGTGGCGCCAACAAGTGAAAAAAAA
>CM044961.1:15589558-15630434 GCA_024516035.1 Bactericera cockerelli
CCTACTTCTTCTTCTTCTTCTTTTACTCTGTCTTATCCCACTTAAGAAGTCGACGTTGTTCAACCTCACGGTTGAATTTGGTTGGTTTTGGCACATTTTTTACGATTGGATGTCTTTCCTAACGCCAACGATTCTATTTGATTTAACGTCCTGGATTAGGACGGGGGTTTTACACTCCATTAGCTGGGAATCGTACCAGCTACCCACATTAACCTCACCCAGCCTGGGTACGGCCGGAAGTGCCAGCCTCACATGTACGAAGGGAACAGAATTTTCTGTGTGAAAAGTCTGCTCTGACCAGGGATTGAACTCAGGGTCTCTGGACCACGGGCAGTAGTCACAACCGTTACGCCACGGAGGCTGGCATATTACCTACCTGCTACCTACCAGGATACGAATGTCGTAGCCGTATTTTATTCTCATTTGTCTCGAAACTCTCGATTCAAAATATCAAGAATCAATCGTGAAACCAAAAAACGGATTTAATATAAAACATAAATATTCTGTATAACACCTAATAGGAATCTTTACAAAGTAAAACATACTCCGATCAACAAGGTGAGGTCTATGTTTATAGAGGCGGATAGCTGTTGGTTATACAAAGATGATCTTGATAATGAACACACTAACTACTTAAATTACTACCTCTGCAACTTGTAAAGTGGAGTAAGTCAAAGTTCAAATAACAGACTGGAATGAAAGCTTCACTGGTGTCTACAAATGGGTACAGGATGTTGTAGAAGTAGTCAAGTCATAATTTTTTTAAAAGATGAATGTTTTATTTCATAGCCATGAAACAGGAGCTAATGTAGACGCTTGTGGTCTGTGTTGTAGCCTGCCCATCCCGTAGTATGCCTCCCCTCTGATGGTCGAGAAGTGACACAATATACTTCCCATTTAGGTGCTGGGTCAACACGAGCGCACCGGGAGGTATCCCTTACAAACAATTGTAACCAAATTAAGAATACAATTTTTTGTCAGCACGGTGAATCGAACCCGGGATCTTCTGCATTGTGAGCGAGGGATTAACCACTGAGCTAATCGTTCGCTGTTATTATTTTCGATGTGAGTTTACTACAAGATTGAGAACCCGTGGCGAAGTTCGGGGACAGAGCTAGTGTCTTCATATGGAAACCACTAACCACCACATGACATGATTGAGGTATATTATCGTTTTTTATTGTCTCTATTAGGTTTAAACCTATCTCAAAATCACTCATTTAAATAATTTTATTGTTGTTTTTTGGATTACCTTGTCTACACCATATTATACCTATATCAATACAGAGTTTTTGTCCTCAATATGATGGAAACTTTAAAAATAGCTCCCCACATGAACCTTGCCCAGATTAAATGGGGCCAGGAATGGCTAGAATCAGCAGGACTCGAGTTTTCAGTGGTCTGCACCTGCCAAGGCTAAAACTCGCTGGACATTGCACTCACGTTGCCTTCTTTAGGAAATCTTGCGATAGTTGGCGTATCCATCATACTCATACCTCATACTCCGTGTTCTCCATCTACAGCGTCTTTTGTCTCCTGTACCAGCTACACCAAGAGACACCACCCAGCACGCGTGTGTTTTGACCACCCGGTAGTGTCTGGTTTCGACATGGCTTCATCACTTCTCGGACACCCTGTAATGTGGCATTTCTATCCATCAAGGGCACGTGAGTCCCACCCCCGAGCGAGACCATTGTTGCTAATTTATATTAATAGCACCGTGAGTTGTTCTACCAGGGTCCTGTTGTAAAAAGTGCAAAGTAAAAGTTGTTTGCGTGAATGTTAAGTACATAGGTATACTTGGCAGTGTTAGAGATAGTTTTTTTTCCTCCTTGTAGTCTAGGTATTCGAGTTTTTTTCTATCTTGAATAGCTGAGACGCTGAGATATTCAATGTCACAGCAGACATGTGTTGATTTGTTGAGCAAGGGTGAAATGCTGACACGTAAAAGAGGAGAAACAAGAAGTTATCCTAGCTTTAAACGGTATAATTACATCTAAATGTAGAACTTATTTGATTAATTTTTAATTAAATAATTAATTATTAAGTTGCTGGAGTCAGATATCAGCAGTTGAACAACTTAAGAAAGCAGCTATGATACTTATTATTATTCAATTTATTGTCTTGAGACTCAAGAGCTAGATTTGTACCTCATCGAATTCTTGTCTACAGCGATCACACTGACCAAGCATTTTACCCTCTTTTAACCAAGCGTTCAATTTAAATTTAGATCAAAGAATAGATAATTAGCGCTACAACATGGCCATTGCAATACCGATGCAAGTTTCAGTATGCAAATTTAATGAATGCAGCTCCAACTCAATAAAAGGTTCTATTAATCTGGATTATTTCAATTTAGATTACTTTGGCCTACACGCTCTGAAGTAATAACTTATTATTTGAGCTAAAAATAGTTGCGTATTATACTTATTTATAGTTTTACTTTTTCCAATGACTCAGCTTTTAGGTATGATGAAAACTAATATACTAGGAAATAGATTTTATGTAGAGTAAGTCAATAAAAGAAAAACAGCAAAATAATTGCCTGTTATTGACCATACAGTTGAAAGCGACGATAAACTCAATTAAAAAAGTAGTGTATTTTATTTTAGTTATTACCTTCATTATTTTATGTACTAAAGTATTTAGCAGTCTTATCCTGGTAAAAATGTCAAACATCTGACACCGTATTTATTGTTACGACCGTGCCTGAATTAGTTTAAGTCTAGTCCCGTTGAGAAGCACTGGGAAACAGCTAGTTTGGCCATTATATCAGTTCAAGACACCGCAGCAATATACAAAATTGTACTTACTCAAAACTTCTTATAGAAGAATCTCCTTAAAAGGAGTTTGTGAGAGGAGTGAAATTGGTGGATGTACCACATGCACATTCTGAAGAAATCCTATTTGAGAAAATTTAGAAGGAATCCTACACAGTGGGCTAATGAGATATGATATTAGTAATTTATAGAAGGCAAATAATCTAAAAACAACAAAACTGAGTGAAATTGGTGGATGTGTCTCATGCACTTTCTGAAGAAATCCCACACAATAAAATAAATTAATTTACTAAAGGTACCTAATCTATCACATGTAAAGTAAGTTATCATAGTTTGTTCATAACAGATAATAGAGACAGATAATATGTGTAATCTTTTTGATATGTAATCTTGTTTAATTGTACATTGAGCTAGCCCGTTAATAAATATAAATTAAATTAAAAATAAATTAAATAACCTGATCTACCATCGAAAATAAATCTTCTATCTTACATAACATCGATTCAGGTATTTAGGCACCTTCAAAAATATTTGTCTGCCTATGTAAGTACCTATCTAGAGTAATACTATGGAAAATGAGCTGTGTCTAGGACAAGGTTATCCTTGGCTTAGGTGCCTCGTGCAGTGGTCGTACCCTAGACCGCAGATCCTACCTAGAACTGGCGCTGGATCATTGAGTAACCACCTGTGTATATTATGCCTATGTACGAGCACTTACCTAATACATATACCTATGTATATAAGTTTGAATCCAGGATGTTTCGACAGCTCTAGGTACCAAATTCACAAGTTCAGGTAAACAGGATGTTCGATGGATCGAAACTCTTGGAATATCAAGGTCTCGCGTTCGATTCTCGTCTGAGACAAACATCTTGCGGGAAACATTGATATTTTTTTTTTTTTCTTTAACATTGAATTTGGTTCCAGTAATGGCTGACTTTGTTTTTGTTGTTGTCATAACCAGCATGGCTACAGCTAGGGGGGGGGGGTGATGGTTTTTTATTTTTTTTTATTTTTTTTATTAAAGATGAGTGTTTCACAGCCTTTCTTATTTCGTAGCCATGAAAGAGGAGCTACTGTAGACACTTGTGGTCTGCGTAGTGACTAGCTAACCCGTAGTATGCCAATGTATGTGTCATTAAACCTTTGGGAAAACTACAACGTAGCCTGTATTGTTAGGGTTGGCGAGTCTCTTTTCTGTGTTGCGAGACACTGGTATTCTCCATCTGTGGTCTTGCTTTCGTTTCCCGAATGGTATCAGTTATGAAGTCAGCGGTTGCTTATTGATTGCTCAGTAGTATCACGTTTCTTAGCGAGCCAAAGATCCGGGTTCGAAACTTAGAGAAACAAAAGTTTTTGTATGAAAATATGGTTGAAAATATTCGTTGAGGATATCTTTCTGTCATCTTATGTATTGTTGAGCCAGAGTTTTATGATGGGCAAGTAGCAAGTACCTCTGGGGTTTGCTGATAGTACCTATCTATGAGTTGTAGACCGTTTAGCTGATGAAATTTTACCCTGATCATCAACTTTTTAAAGGAAGAAGTTTTGAACCTAATCCATCGCCTAGTGGTTCACTTTTTAACCGGGTACCACGACACAAGAACCCTACTTCATAGGTGTGGCCTTAAGTGTGGGATGACGACAGCCAAAAGAAACTAGCATAAGTTCAGTTAAAAATATAATGAATTATGATGAATTATGTAAACTGTCATTGTTATATATATTTGAACCATTCTACTTGTCATGTATTAAAAAAAAAAAAAAAATACTATTTTGAACATTTGAACAATCAACTAATGTATTCAAATACAAAAAAACACTAAACTAAACAGAATTACTACATCTTGTTGAATATGAAATAATAAAAATAAAAAAATATAGCGCGATCACACGGTAACCAAATGGATCACCTTGACAACATATTGGAATGTGTAAATGTTGCAAAACCACATGATAATATTATTATGTATGCTCAAAAAAGTAAAAAAGAAAGGGAACTAGATTTCCTTTAAAAAAAAACCCCCAAAAAATATGATCCATATACATTACATTACATTTATGTATAAAAATATCCTATACCTTAATAACAAAAAAAATCAAAACAAAGAAATAGTTAATCAATCAATTTTTTTTTTCTCAAACTGGTTTCTCGGCGAACTAAGGTCAAAGCAGTTGCATATAAGATACATAATTATTATCAAGAGAATCCATTTTTGCCAATAGATATCACAATGGAGAAATATACTGTCTATTGAGACCAAAAAAATAACAGCAGGGCGCAATCCATTGAGTTTCCTGGTAATGGGTACAATACATAAAATAAATCATGAATACAACATTAAATTTATTTGTATAAAATGTATCATTCAATACTAATTTCCTTTAGCTCTGAGAGTGCGACCTTAGAATGCTCGGAATTGACACGATCTAGGTTTATTTAAGACAGAATAATATTATAATAATTATAATAGAAATACAGAATAATATCATAATAAGTTGTTGGAATTCAGTACAATCTACCAATCAGTCTTTTTACTGATCTTTAACTTTTCCCGATCTGACAGGACGGCATTTTGTCTAGTGCAGATCAACTAAGTATGTATTGTGCTTATCACTCACATCTCAGAGGCTGACATTTAGTTCTGTCGGGTGATTTTACGAGTGGATGCCCTTATCACGTTAGCATATCAATAAATGACACATGTACATTAAAATATAACATTCTAGTAAAGTATAAATGTATGCATTAGTATAATAATAGTAATAAATTATATAGATAGGTACAATAATTCTTATTAATACACTTTGGCATTACATAAATAATGGAATGATAAATTGTTTCCCTTTGTACATTAATGTTTGTAGGTAAATAAGAAAACCTATTTCGATCAAGTGTTTAAATTAAATACTCTCAATTAATCGTTATAAGGTAAATAACTCAATCCCTTCAAAGAAATGTGATTGTATCTGCGAACTCCTATAATATTATGTACGTGAATATATTACCTATAATTGGTCCGACGGGATTTGAACCCTGGCCTTTTGCATTGTAACCATGTGTGATACCCACTGGGAACCTAATGCAGACTGTTCTTATTCTATTTTCCATGGGACTGATTTATTTCCGATACCTCATCAATGTCGTGACTATTTCAAAACATTTTAACTAGTACAAGAAAACTGCTAATTGTTCGTGACTAGATAATGGTAACGTGTCCGTTATTGTTTATGGGTGTTGAGAGCGCTATTTCAAGATATGTAATTATTCTTGGTTGGATATCTTACAGCGGTAAGGCTCTGGCACACGTATAGGTACTACAGTCTGTCCCGGTAGCTCAGTGGTAAAGGCGGCACTGTGTGAATCCAGAGATTCCAGAGGGCGCGGATTCGAAATCCAGCCGGGACAAGACAAGTTATCCTCCCTTTCGGGATTTTTACCACATAATAATATGTCTTAGGCTTACTGCTGGAATAATGGCACTTTAATAGTCCTAATCGGGCAGTATAAATAAGGCGATATTAAAATTATTACAGTAGAATCCGCTAACTTGAAATTCAAGGGACAGAAGTTTTATTTCGACTTGTCGAGAGTTTTGAGTTATTTGGATTTCAAATAAGGGGCGAAGTTCGACCAGGGTGCAAGAACAAGAACGGAAGGTCGGTTTCATCCCGCGAGCCGACAAAAAAATGCATTCCAAATATGGTTACAGTTGTTTGTAAGGGACATCTTCCGGTGCGCTCGTTTTGACCCAGCACCTGAATGGGAAGTATTGGGTCACACGCTAAAAAAAGTTTTTTCAAATTTGATTCATAAAGTTTTTTTATGCTGAATCTGCAGGGTTTATGAAGAATTTTCCGTTTTTTTTTCAAATTTCTTCATAAACCATGCAAATGTCAACGTTTTCATAAAATTGTGGTTAGCATAAATATCGATCATGCAGATTGATTCATAAAATATGCAGAATTTTATCCGTGACGTCATCAATAAGGATTTTTGTGCAGAATTCTGCCTGATTTTTTTTTGAAGGGTCTTTTGTTTTCATAATTGATGCTAACTATCAAAAAACAGTTATGAAAACCAAAAAAGTGTGTTTTCATAAAGTTCAAGATGGACAATATCATGAAAACTTTTATTTAATAAGGTTTGATTTTCATAAGTTATGCTAACCTATTGAAGAAGAAAAAGAAGAAGATGCTACCCTATTGAAGAAGAAGAGTATATGTTACCTATATAAATACCTATAGGATATAATAGCGCCAGTTAAATCCAAAAACCACAAAAATACGTTCAATTTTCTCACCAACATGACCATCTAATATATTATATTTATAGATATTCTTGGAATATGGTATGGAATATCGGACAAGAAGAAAACATTCTTCTTTTACTCTGTCTTTTGCCGCTCAAATATGCAGAGTCGACGTTCATTGGTAGTACCTACCTATAATATATTAGATAATATAATTCTTGGAATTTGATCATGACGTGGTGAAACCTTGAATGTATATTTGTGGTTTGAGGATTTACCTGAAGCGCTTGATAAATTATAAAAATAACTTGATTTTTTTAGAAAGACATTAGGCCGAGTCAATACCTGCGTTGAGTTGAAAGGTAGCGGTTATATAAGTAATACAACCGCTACTTTGTGTGTGTTCAAAGGTTATAAAATCATAAAAATATTGAAAACAGTAGAAATTAAAAGAATACCATAGGGCCTGTTTTGTGGGTTTTTAAGAAATATATTAGGTATCTATACCTATTAATAGGTATTCACATCATATTAATATAGTTATTTGGGTCAGTTGTTGATGACATTCAACCCCATGCAATGGGTCTGTTGTAAGTTGTTGTTCAGCAGAAACCAGCTTTTTTTTAAGATTTGTCTACCCTGGAACCGCGTTACCATTACTTCGGGGTAGGAAATC
Source organism: Bactericera cockerelli (assembly GCA_024516035.1). NCBI lineage: Eukaryota > Metazoa > Arthropoda > Insecta > Hemiptera > Triozidae > Bactericera > Bactericera cockerelli. The sequence continues at coordinate 15,597,268 of CM044961.1, forward strand.
TTACAACCATGCCATTCCTACAGCGAAAATTTTCTGCTAGAAAAGTCCGCCACGGCCAGGATTCGAACCTGCAACCTTCGGATCGAAAGACAATGGACTTAACCTCTCGACCACGGAGGTCGGCATCATAAACCAGCTTCCAGCTACTCACATATTATAACTTTCATGCAGTGAATTCTTAAAGGCTGCATGACATCAAAGAAGCCGCGCTAAACGTTTAGGCAGTAGGATGTATAGATTATTGGCAACATGAGCTATAAGCATAGATTATGTTTAATTCGCAGAAAAAACGTTGTCTTGCTAAGTCTGTACAACTTTCATGCAGTCTTTTTAAAGGCTGAATAACATTATGAAAAAGAAAAACGTTTATGCAGTAAAATGTATAGACTACGCAAAAGATTCATATAGTGACAATGGCAACATAATCTATTAGCATAGATTATTTTTAATTAGCGTAAAAAACGTAGTCATGCTAAGTCTGCACAACTTTCATGCAGTCTCTTCAAAGGCTGCATAACATTTATGAAAACGGAAAACATTTATGCAGACAGATGTATAAGTTATGCGAACGATTCATAAGAGGAAATGGCAACATGAACTTTTATGTTTAATTAGCATGAAAAGCTCAGTCATGCTAAGTCTGTATAACTTTCATGCGGTCTTCTCAATATCATGAAAATGGAAAACTATTATGAAGAAAGATGTACAATTTTTGAAGAATTCGCATATTTGTCTCTAGATCTCATGAAAGGTTATGCAGAAGATTCATAACATGTTTTTAATCATGCAGAAATTACCTGACTGTTTTTCAGTTTGCATGAACTTCATGAAAGCGGATGCCTCGATTCCTTACGACAAAACAATGAAATCTCTAGTCATTAGTGTGCAGACTCTTCTCCTTCTCTCAATCTTTAACGATCGTACGTTTGTTCAATTTTTTTAGCTCTTTAAAACAATTAATTATTGATAAATTTTCAAAAGTTGTGTTAAAAAGTGAAAAAAATGAAGAACGAACAACGAACTACCTGTTATCACCTGTTTATTTTCAAGTCATCGTCATACAGATACTTGAAAATAGGTACCTAGTTCTCGTGCGAGAGATGGGGGGGATAGAGTTTGCACCTAATCAAAGCCGGTTTCTACAAAATCGCGGCCGGCCGGTAATTGTAAATAACCTTTTTTTTTTATTAAAGTGGGTAGGTATAAATAGTTCTTGTGGTAATATATAAATTCATTTCCAACTCCAACAGTACTCCCTAAGATACCAATCAACCTCCCTGCTCGTCCGTAATAATAAATTTGCATAATAATAAATAATATACCTTTCTCTTGAGTGTGTTTTCTCGTTCAAAGTGTTTTTGATCTAAGTGGTAAATAAAATCAAATCAATTCTTTTTTTAATAATACCTACCGGTGAATAAATAATAACAGTTTCAACACTTGGTTACATTAACAATTTCAAAGTTCCTGTATAAGTTAGTTTCAAAGTTCCGGTCGGTAATGTAGGTTTTAAAAAAATGTAAAACCTTGTAAATAATAATACCTAGTATAATAATTTTAACATAGTGAAGGGTGAAGTTTTTACTAATGAATAAGAGTGAACATTCATATAAGTTTTAACATAACTTGAAATTACTAGTATAGTTTAACTTTAGAAACATGTTGAATTTAATTTAAATAGACATAAATTTCAATTTCTATTTATCCCTGTACGTACCTACTTTTGTAAACAACTATTCATCTCTGCATAACCTTCTGAGACCATGGAGTCATTAGTAACAACTGGCGATCTTCTTCGACAATGGGACCTAGCAGAATACGTAGAATTGTTTGAAAGTAAGTAGAAAATTCATACTTCAATTTATTACTGGTGATGTTTAACCTAAAACCAACCAAAGCATACTGTGAGAACAAATAAACTAATCGCCATTTTCTTTTACTATCAATAATAAAATATTAAATTTGACAAACTAAAAATAATGGTTAAAAAAAGTTGTTATTCAATGGTACAAAAGGCTAGCAGTCTTAGGGATTGAGAAATTGCACTATTGCCAATTTGAAATCTTGAAGATTGCCATTTGTTTCAGTCATGAAGAACATTAAGAGACTTATTAGCCTCAAAAGTTAGTAGTGTTTCTATCTTTTATTAATTAGTTTCATCTTTCTATGTTTCAGGACACAAAATAACTCCGCAACTCCTTCGAGTGATGAAAGAAAATCAGTGTTACAGGTTGATAGACTGCATGGGTGACGTCATGACATTAATGCAAAAACGAGATCAATGGGTGCAGGTAAGATCGACTTTCAATACAGATGGTTTTAAAATGAGATTTCCCTTGATACCGAGTGTGTGTGGGTGGGGAGGGGGTTAGAACCTTGATATAACGTACCTCGATACAGCGTAAACCTTGATATAACGTTGAAATCTTACTTTCCCTTCCTCACAGAATAGGAAAACTCTATACAATGTAAAAGAAAACAAAAGGTGAACTTACCTCTAAACAACGTAATTTTCTGGACCTCTATACAACGTAATATTTTAAGTTTAGGAAGTCGAGTTTTCACATGCGCTGACTCCTGACATGACTGATAATGCTTTTACTATACTTGAAAAATAGGCCATATCCCTTGAATTACGGTATGTCGAGGTTCTACTGTACCTTCATTACTCACGAGTCCTTTCTACATGTGTGTGTACTCATGTGTGCGTGTGGGTTTTATTGCTTAAGCAAGTTGATGATGGCCGCCAGTTTTTGATTCAATTCGTCTTTTTCCCAGAATACGGAGAACACGCAGAACACGGCGGTCACAGATAACGTACACTATCAGACAGCAGCAACGTTATCTTCTGACGCTACACCAGCAGCAACGTTTTTCTCCAATGTGCAGTTATCTGCTGACACGGACAACTGGAATGCAAACGTCCTCACATCTACGCCATCTTCGTCATGGACCGAGTCCCAATCCTCGCAATTTACTAATTGGACATGTTCCACTAATTCAAATACCAGTAATGTGTTCTTAGATTCCCCCTCTTTCAATGACTCTCTCAGTGGGTCACTTGTGCAAAGTCCTCCAGTAATGCAAAACACAAGTACTCCAAGCCAGGAGTACTTGGTAATTGATTCAAATTTTGTAAGAGCATCTTTAGAACATAGCCCTTCTATGAAAGCTTATCTTATTAAAAGCAAATTGGAATCCAGCCACGAAAGACGTAATGTTGCCCGTACAGTAATAGAGAGAATTTTGTCTCCATGTCCCGAAAGACATATATCTAGTGTTGAATATACATTGTTGGCCACCCAAATTTGCTCTTTATTCCTAGAAGAAGCCAAAGCTTCTTGGTATTCTCCCTATAAACCTCCAACCGACGTGTCCCCAAAAATTGTCGCCAGTGGACTTCTTTACGAAGCGGGCAGACGGTTGAGACAAAAAACATTAAAAAATCAAGGGAATGAAGTAGTAAATAAAAGAAGGAGAAGGAGCTCGGTCCAAATGACATCTGATGAAGATTCTGCTGCCCATGGAGTCACCAAGGATGTCTTCTCTGAAGTTGGTAAGTCATAGAATAGAATATACTTTTTTTTTTTAGGTAGGATTCAACGTCGCTTTCAACTGCTAAGGTCATATCACAACGGGGGTTTTACCCTCCATGCGCTAGGTTTACCAATTCTAGCTACTCACGTTAACCTCACCCAGCCTGAGTGGGGCCGGGACTAGCCAGCATCACATGGGTGATACCTGGATGGTAACCCATCCAATTACCATCTATGCGCGACGTTTCTTAACTTGAATATAAAATAGTTCAGAATTGAAAAATAATGGGGGTCTATTTCGATACTTTTTTGATATCTATAACTTTTTCGTTACGTTTTTAATGAAGGAAGAAGGAAAGTCTCAATTTTTCCATCACTTTCTCTTTTTTATCTCTTGCTAATTTTCTTCTATTTCTGCTTTCAGAATCACCTTGCAGTGGATATTTGACGTGGTTGCAAGGAGTGACTGGGCAAGAAGATTTGGAAACAATCACAAAGAGATGGCAGGATACGTCTGCTGTACGGATGGCCTGCTTGTCGGAGGGAAAACCCAAGTACACATCAATCCTGGAGTACTTTCAGACATTCCCGGTCTTGAAATCCTCCTTGGGAGCCAGACTGTTTGAAATAGACTTTGAGCATCTCTATCCAGACAAGGCAGACAGCCTCTTCAAGGCAATGCTTGAATTGCGACCAACCATACTCCATGTAGCGGTGAATACAATGGCGTCCCTGCGAGACAAAGAAGCATGTTCCATCCTTAGGAATACTTTTGATGCAATCACGCCCGACAGTAATGTGGACGCGATGAATGCACAGTGTCTTCTTTTTCTTCCATTTATAACCGACACTCCCAGCCAGAAGACAGTGAGGAAAGAATCTTGGAAGCCATCACGAACAGAAGTACGGAATGGATTCATCTTACAGGTACTTTCCTCATCAAATTTAATTAGTGAAAGGCTAAAAAAAACAGAGTTTGCACTTCAGAAGAAGAGACCCATACTACCTTATGTTTTGTATGTGGGGAACTTCACAAATCCTGAATCCATATATGTAATAGTTGATGACATTATGTTTGAAAGACAAACCATATTGGATGCAGTACATTTGTGTTTTCAAATATTCTTTGTGTGTCACACTCATTACCCAGAAGAGAGCAATCACATTTGGCTTGCTCTCCAGAGAGGAGTCTATCAAATTAAAACAGAACATGATAGACTTCATTCCCCATGTAAAACTCTTTTAACAAATTTAGGTCTTCAGGCACATATCTAGGGAGTAGATGTGCAGGGATGAATAGAAATTGAAATTTAAGGTTCCTTTATTGTTTTTAAAAAATGTTCATTTGTTATGATTGTAAGAAAGAGTTTGATAATGTGCCTAAACTGATAGACCACATTAAACAATCTTGTATTGCACGTAAACGAAATGTAATAGCACAATATACGTGTGGCCAAGAATTTTGCTTTAGGCATTTTTCCTCATCAAATTCGTTACGTCGCCATTTATTAAGTCAGCATGTTCATCATTTCTTAGATGAAAGTTCGATGGTACCAGAGGCTAGATATTTAGATTCTGTTAGTCTTGATCCTGGAACCACTATAAGCCTTGCTGTAAACGCAGAATTGACACTAATTCTGAGTGAAACAAAAAAAAAAATTCAAGAGGGTATACTTCGTTTTGTGTCATCTTTGTACACAAATCCTGGTATACCTCGCTCATCTATTCAGAATTTTATGTCTGACTTTGAACAATTCATGCTGATTTATATTGGGAGTATTTTACAAGGAGTTAACTTTTTGGTACATCATAATATTTCACATTTAAGAATTGCCGAGAGTGTCAAAGATTTTCTGAGATTAGGTACTAGTGAAGTAACTAATTTCAATTCAGACTATAAAAGACTCCAAGCCTTTGAAAAACGTGGTACTTTCATACCTTCTCAAGAAATTACAATAGGTTCACGCCTAGAACTTGTCAAGGGAAAAATGTGTCAAGTACCTTGTACAATGCAAATCATACCGATAGATTTAGTGTTGAAAAATTTCTTATCCATTGATTATATTTTTGAAGATATTTCTGAGTATTTAAATAGCCTGAATGAATGCCCGTCCACCTTGTTGAAAAATATTGTCCATGGCTCGACATGGAAATCCCAAAATTTCAAAAATTCGAATAATGAATTACATTTACCGCTAACACTGTACTTTGACGAGTACGAGCCGAACAATGCGCTCTCAAGTCATGCAGGTGTGCAAAATTTAGCTGGAGTTTATGTAGGCTTACCTTTCCTGCCTCCTAAGTGGAGTTCGAAGTTGATTAATATTCTCATATTGGGAGTTTTTCATGCACATGATCGCCGTGCGTTTGGCAATAAGGCAGTTTTTCAGAAAATCATTGACACTCTTAATAGCTTAAGTATTTTAGGGGTTAAGTTAAAAAATAGTCACTTTGATGGTATCGTAAAATTCCATGTGGTTTGCTTAACAGGTGACAATCTGGGTTTGAATGGAATTTTGGGGTTTGTAGAAAGTTTTGTTGCAAATTATTGTTGTCGCATTTGCTCTGCGGACAGAGCTCGACTAGGTACTATGGTTGTAGAAGATAAATCATTATTGCGAAACATGGAATCTTACGATATGCATTTAGAGCAGGATGACACATCGTTGACAGGTTTAAAAGAAAAGTGTGTTTTCTTAGACCTAAAACATTTTAATTTATTTGAAAATGTGGCAGTTGATATTTTACATGACTATCTTGAGGGCTGTTGTAAATATGTTATGTCCTTTGTTGTAAATTACATTGTTAAAACGGTAAAAGCTGTGTCTACGTCCGTTTTAAAGGGTATTGTCTTTTCCTTTGATTACGGCCCTGATAAAATAAACAAACCCGTCAATATAATTCATGATGATGACACATCAAAAATTAAATTGAAATGTACGGGCTCAGAAATGATGGTTTTTGTAAGATATTTCGCTTTACTAGTGGGTGAATACATATCTGAAGAGGATAAAGTCTGGGAACTGTACCGTCAGTTACGTGAAGTATTGGACCGAATTATGACTGAGAAAGTAACTCCTGCTGATGTTGTACAGCTAAAAGACTCTGTTGAGTACTTCTTAGAACTATACAGAGAAGTAACTAATGATACTCTGAAACCAAAATTTCATTTTCTTCTCCATTATCCCGCCATGTTTTTAAAATTTGGTCCACTGGCAAGGGTTTCGACGATGCGATTTGAGGCAAAGCATAGAGTGTCAAAAATAGCAGCCCGAGCAGCTTGTAGTCGGATTAATATTTGTAAAACTGTAGCCGTGAGGCATCAGTTAACAATGCACGGGTTCTTCCTAAACATCTGTAAGCCTGCTGGTCTAGATTGTGGAAAAGCCACATTAATAGACTTGGGAAAATTTGAAAGCCTAAAAAAAGTGTTCCCCGACATTTATCCCTCTGATATTTATTCTGTTAAATGGGTCGTGAGCGATTGTGAAAAAATCAATGAGAAAAGTATTTTGATAGCTGACCTCTTGTTTTCTGACATAGAGCCACAGCTTGTTCAGGTAGAGGATATTTACATCAACAAAGCCAATAGTGCCGTTCTTTTATCTTGTTCTCAGCTTACAAATCTAGGCTTCGATTTTCATTATGTAGCGTATCAGGTTAAACATTCAATTGAAAAAGTGTACCTGACACTTGATGAGGTTTTCTCAAAAAAACCCAACACATTATCCGTTTTATCTAATGGCTCAATGTATGTAACACTTCGCACTAAAATAACTTAATTACATCTTAAACTTGTAATCATTTGTAACTTGTAATCATTTGTTATTCTACATAAGTAACTTGTAATCATTTGTTATTCTACATAAATTTGTTGTTCTACATACTTATATACCTATATTATAAGCTCGCTCAATAAATCTTACTCTCTTCATTTTGTTTAATCAAAATTATTATCTGTTATTATTCTTCTTCTTTTAAAGTCAACAGAATACAGGTTCAGAGGTTTCGTGAGGTATGCAGAAATATGCATGAATAGTAAGAAATATTCATGCTTAATAAGCATGAATAGTAAGAAGTATTCATGCTTAATAAGCATGAATAGTAAGAAATATTCATGCTTAATAAGCATGAATAGGAAGAAACACTCATGCTAAATAAGCATGAATAGGAAGAAACACTCATGCTAAATAAGCATGAATAGGAAAACACATTCATGCTAAATATGCATGAACCTAAAAACCGTTCATGCCAATTATGTATAAAGGGGATGCATAAAATATGCAGAAATATGCATAAACGAAAATGCACCATGCTAATTATGCATGATAGGGATGCATAAAATATGCAGAAATATGCATAAACGAAAATGCACCATGCTAATTATGCATGATAGGGATGCATAAAATATGCAGAAATATGCATAACGAAAATGCACCACGCTAATTATGCATGATAGGGATGCATAAAATATGCAGAAATATGCATAAACGAAAATGCACCACGCTAATTATGTATGAATGGGATGCATAAAATATGCAGAAGTTTCATACAGTCTGTGTGACATTTAGGCAGAGTTTGCATAGTCTATGCATCCTTGTATGCATAAGATTGATGACGTCATCAATATTGATCAATATTGATGACGTCAGAGATAGCATGAATTCATGAAAACGCATTTATGAAAAAAATGAAAAAAACAGTCAGGCAGAATGTGCAGATCCATATATTATGAAGAATTCTGCATGCTGACATGCAGAATTTGGCTAATTTTTTTCAGCGTGCACTTCTTGCTCATCAGAGGGGAGGCATATCACAAGATGGACAAGCTACAACTCAGACCACAAATGTCTACAGTAGCTCCTGCCTCATGGCTACAAAGTAAAAAAAGGCTGTGAAACACTCATCTCAAAAAAAAATCTTTTCATTCGACCTTTCGGCATTTTGAGTTGGCGAGATCAACAGACGCGGTCGTTCAGCTTTCCTTGACTGCCATCACTTTCCAACAAAGGCTCCGAATAAAATTGAAGCGTGAAGGAAAAGCTGCAACAGTCAAGGGGCATAATATACTCGTACATTGATAGAATAGAATAGAATATACCTTATTTATACTGCCGAGGTAAGACTGAAAAGTCCCTTTACTCCTTTTGATGAATTTGCGCTTTATAAATCTAGAGACACACCGGTGGCACAGGTGCCAACTTCTATAGCATAAGCTACAGTTGCATGATTCTTGTAGAAGAACGTCGCGTTACAACACTCCCGTGTGGCAGAGGCTTAAATTTTATGTTAAGTCATAAGTGAGTAAGTTATTATAAGAATTACTTCAACTTGGAAGTAACAAGTGTGAATAAAAGTAATGGAAATACATAGATATAATTTACTCTGCAGGTGTCAGTCCGCTTAGCTGAGCAGTTCTCATAACACAGAGTTCAGTTTTTCCCACAGCCATTAGCATCATAATAATATGTTTCACTATGCAATTTCACTTACATGGTGTAGATTTGGTTTAGGTTAAATGAAGTCAATTCTTTAGTTTAAAATACATTTTTTTTTTTTAGCATAGTACGTGTTTTTTACGGGGTAATTCGGTTTCAGAAGTGTGCGCGTGTCGTCTCAACAGAACTTCTTTTTACTGCTGTGTTAATAAGCATGAACCTCAAAAAGGCTGTGAAACACTCATCTTAAAAAAAAATAGTGGTAACATTTTTTTTTTTTTTTTGCTGAGCACTCAGAATAACTACCTAGATAACTACTGAGGTTAGAAAATGTATACATTATAATAATACTTCTCTTTACTGGAAGATAACCACTAGGCGAGGTTAATGCTCAAATCATTTTCTGCCACCTAACCCTCAGAGGCTTATTATTATGTGGTCACAAACTCAAATTAATAAGGAAAAATTCATGCACTGAGTGAGATTCGAATCCCTATGCCACCTGGATAACCAGACTAGCGCGTTAACCACTTGACTACCATTACATTATCTAGTCAAGCTAATCATAGATCAATCTGTCACTCATGCGGTATTTCTTCAGCTGTGTGTTTAAGTTGGCAATTATTTAACTAATGTCACAACTTTTCCAATTCTATTCAACTTTAACTACTACTTACTTGCTGTTTTGCAAACAATTTCTGTAAGTAGAATATTGAATACTTTTAAAATCTAGTTACCGACTTAAAAACACTTTTTGTAGCTTAATTAATCTACGTACTTTTAATTATTCGCCGAGCAACTCGAATACTATTTAAATTAAATGCAAATCTTAGCAAACAGCTTTTGTAACTATTTACTAGCACTAAGTAGATACTAAACCTATTACCTACTCTGTCATAGATTCCAGCTAACTACCAGAGAAATTGTAAATCTACTAACGAGTAATTTTAACAGCAAAGTCAATATTTGTTCATCGTTAGATTTTAGATGGTTTCTACCAGAAATCAGTTGTACCTGGAAGGAACTTCAATTTTAACTAAATTTACAAGGTAGGTACCTCGGGGAACAAGACCCTTTGACATGTGGAGCTTCCCTTGCGGGATGTACCTGGCACTTAAGCCTCGACCGTCCACACGGCAGACAACGGTACGCTTGTCTAGAATGTTTTTGGGTCTTCAGAAGTCACTCCGCCAGAGTGACGGTGAACAAATCTCCCTACTTCGGGAGTCAAAGTTTAGTTACTGGGAAAAATTCACATGAGCAGAGTTTTCTAGTCTTTCCAGCAGAAAATAATTAAATCTATTCTCCCGCGTAAACAGATTTAATTAATTCTGTTCGTAGTAGTCTGCTGTCTAAACATATACGGATAATTTACGATCCATTTATAAAATCAACAGCCAATCCTGGTCCTGCAATCAGCTGTGGTGGTCAAGGTGACGGATTTGTAACTCAGGGGTCACCGGATCGAGGTTAAACTGCAGGAGCGGCAAGAAAAATTTATTACTCTTGTTTACAGCTTGTATACTATCTCTCTCTCGCACTACCCATGGGCGACATTTGCTATTGGAAACCCCATGCCTCAGAAATTTAATAGTCACGATCTATGCAAATAATGTGAGAAAATAGAACTCTAATACATCAGTCTACACACATCATACGAGAAGTACTTTAGTACCTGCAAAAGTACATCTTACATATGCCTACAAAATCTGCATATTACAAAGTTTTAATATAGCACAGACGACATTCAAGAAATCTACTAATAACTGAATAAATATCATTTGCGGGGTAGGGACACCATCAGTAGTTATAACAGCTTATAGAACCAATTTATAGATACTTACTGAGTCTTACTGATATACTGTTAGAACTCGTTTTACCATTGGAGCCGCAAACATGATTTACCTACCAAAGTTATGATGAACTTGTAACATATTATAAACTATTTTAAATGCATATAAAAAAGGTTAGGAATATGAACTAGTTACATGCTTAAAATGTAGCGGACATCGTGCATCGGTTAAGTCAATGCAAATATTATAAAAGTTATTTGTGCATTGATAATCATGCAAGTGGTTAAAGCGCTAGTCTGGTAATCCAGATAGCGTTGGGATCCGTTGGTTCGAATCCCACCCAGTACATGAATTTTTCCTCATTAATTTGAGTTTGTGACCAGATCATAATAAAACTCTGAGGGTTAGGTGGTAGAAAGTAGAAAATGCTTTGAGCATTAACCTCGCTCAGTGGTTACCTTCCACTAAAGAGTGTTATTATTAAAAGTTACATGTAGGTACCTTTATGATATCCTAATTTTTCATCGTGAGAATATCACTCACATTGCAACAAACTACATAGGCACATAAAAATACCTGCATATATTTATTTATATTCACAAACAGGCTCACGTTGAGGGAATAATAATACTTAATATACGAGTAAGTACATAAAATATATTACCTTAAGCTTAACCTGCCTCGAGTAATTATACAGATTGATAATACCTATGCCATTTTTTTTAAATGATCTTGAAAAGGGTTGGTCCAGATTAATTACTAACAATTATGTACCTACCCCAATATCTATGTACTTGTACATACAATATACGATTTATGATAATTATATACATGCTAATTAAAGTGAAATAGTTGAGATACATGGACTAGTGGACTATCCACATCAAATTTGCGTTGAAAAGTGTTTTTTATCATAAGTATACCTACTACCTACACCTGATATCGTTTAAGTTTAAACTTTAAGACATCACACGTGCGATAGATACAATCTGATTTTATCTGATACATCATTATATGAGAGTAAAATTGTCAGAGTTAATTACTTTTTTGTGATAATTTTTAAGAGGATGGATTTTTTTTTATCATAAAAGAAAAACTTGTAATAACCGCCTCCGCCGAACGTAATATTTAATTATTTTATGTTAATTTAAAGAATAAATAAATTACAATTATTATTAAAACAAATAAAAACCAAGTAAAACTGACACACGTAAGTTATTTTAAATATAGTCTAGTAAATTAAGACCTGAAAAGGGAAAAGGGGGTACCTTGAACTTCAAAGTGACTTGAGGAAAGCTGGAGAGCGTTCTAAAACAATGTGGTTCCAGCTAACGAAATCTTTTCCCTGATCGACTCACTCACTCACTCTTTTATGTAGCTAGCTCACTGCTGAAATATTGCGTGAATGTAGGTATCTCTCTGGGGGTCGTTAAACAGATAATTCCATAGCGTGTAGATTTAAGAAGTGTGGAAACGAACCCCAGTTGCATGGAAACGCCACATAGCGCGACACCATCGCAAAGGAGTAGAATATTTTTCGGGGTCTATTTATGTTTTATGTTTACATTTTGATATATTTATGTTAATGTTTACATTTGATACGAGTGAGGGACGAGGAGAGGAGACTCCTTTACGATACTAGCGCTGAGGACGCCACGATGTAGGCCGGCGGGGGGTGGTTTCCACACTTCTTAATTCTACACGCTATGGGCATACCTTCCGGTGTGCTTGTGTTGTCCTAGCACCTAAATAGGAAGGAGAAGTATTGTGTCATTTCTCGCTAAACCAGCTCTGAGAGGCGAAAGATAGTAAAACCAAACCATGAACGTCTTTAACAGGGTTAGTGTTAGAAAGGGTATCCAGCCATAAAGTTGTATAGGAGTGTCAGAGCCAAAATAAGCAACCATGAAGAAAAAGTCCAATACTGACCCACAGTAGTTATATAATAATAAAAATAACATTCTTTAGTGGAAGCTAACCACCAGGCGAAGTTAATGCTCAAAGCATTTTCTACCACCCAACCCTCATACTTATTATTAATTGGTCACTAACTCAAATAACAAAACTATCCAATATGGCTACCGTTTTTACCTTCAAAAGATTATAAGAAGATTATAAGGGTGAAACCCCGTCTAGATTGAATCTAAGACGTAGAGCACCTAAGGACTTGAAAGGGATATTAAAACACCTTGGGTGGAAGAGATTGCCAAAGGCAATAACCCCGCCCTTTAGTTAGGACATATGTATATATTTATTTTTATTTTCTTAATTTTTTTCTCTTTCTACTTCATCTTATATTGTATATTAATTTGTAATTATCTGTGTTGTATATAAGTCCACATTAATAAAGTGTTAAATGGGTGATTCCAGGATAAGTACGGTTTTTTGGGTCAATGTATTGACAAGCCAAAAACATCATGTTTTCAGTTCTTAATTTCGATATTCCACTTTATAACCAGTAGTACTAACATACTTTTAAAGGAACACTACAAAAAACCGTTTTTGATGATTTTACACAACTTTAAAATAAAAATACATGCCAGAGGAATGATGACCAAACCAGAGGAATGACTAATGTACCTCTTTCAAGGCATTTTTGATTTACTGGTGATTTTTACGAATACATGATATACTTACTATGTATTCATTAATAAGCTCAATAAATATTTTCTGTAATATGTAGTAGGAAAAATTGAAATGATTAACAAAAGTAAACTTTTTTTTTAAGAAAAGAAAATAGTTTTTAATGTAAGAAAACAAAATAGGATACAGCATGTAAAAAGGAACTCAATTTGAACACACTTTGGTAGACAAAATTTGTAGTTTTCTTTGTCTTTTTTGTCTTTTTTCCCGGGAGCCATACGACTATTGAGATCATCTTCAAAGAACTTCTGAATTGTGGCTCTCATCTTCTCGTTTAGTTTCCTGTTTCTCTTAGGGCTTCTTTTAAAATTTGCTTTCAAATCAGCTCTGAGTAAATCTTTATTGCACCTCAGTCTCTTGGGTAGGGCTCCTCTGAGGCGGTTCTTCTCGACTAGACTTCCAGCTGTCAATCTTTTGAAAAATCTTTTCACATTTCAAAAGTTGATAATTTTCCTGCAGCTGATCATTTAAAACTTCGCCAAAGAGCAACTTCTTTGCTAAAGTTTTTGTGTTACTCTTGTTTTGAAGAATCTTTGTAACTCTTGTGTTTGGTGAATCTGCACTAGGTAGTCTTCTTAGATTTTCATTACAATATGTCCTCTTCATTACATGTCCTCTTCATTTCTCGATAGTACTTTTTCTTGTATTTTTCAAGCTGTTTCTTTAACTTGTTGATAGTTTCTTCCCTCTCTTTAGCTTTTCTGTATCTTCTCATTCTTTGTCTATTTGATTGTTTCCTTCTATCTTCTTGTTGCTGCCTGGATTGTGGATCTGTTTCTTCTTCCTCTCCATCGGATTGAGGTGGTGTATTCATAGCCACGTGTTGCTCTTCAGTTTTATTTGCTCCTTTCTTCTTCCTATATGATTTTGAGTTAAGTCTCCATTACTTCCTCTTCTTCCTTTTCTTTCTGTCTGTCATTTGGTTGATATAGGTTTCACAATTTTCTTCTTTTTCTTTGCTTCATATTTGCATCTTTTCTTTTTCTTGTAGCTTCATTCGTCCTTCGAGAGTGTCTTTCAGTCTAGCATAATGCCTATGTTCTGCTTCCCTCTTTTTTCTTAAACGTTCTTCTCTTGACTTGACTGTGGCATGTTCTGAAAAGAGCGGGGAGGAAAGTTAGTAGGCAACGTCGCGCGCCAGTTATGTAAATAATGAACGAGTGTCCATTTTAATTTGGACAAGATTCTGGATTAATTTTTCTTTGTTAATTTTATTTATAATAAACTGATGTGGACATCACACAACTTTCCTTATCATCTTAAGCACGGAACCAAGCACAGTCAAAACCGACCGGTGCGGTCAAAACCAGGCCACTGGTTGCAGTTAGAAAGAAATTAATATCATATTCATGTTTAACGCCAAAAAGTAGTGGGATTTGATATCTCACAACCCCCATCTACGATGAAACGAAAATGATTATTACATTACCTACCGCTAACGTCCATGACTGTCCTGAAATGAGTTCACATAATTTCTTTCTTTTTTTAATATTTCTCACCGTTTAGGCGGAACGGACCAATCCCAAGCAAAAATGATCAAAATATCGTCCGGGATTGGTCCGATCCCGACGTTTTTGTCTAGTCTCCAGTACACAATAAGCATTCATATCAAATTTCAAGTCTCTAAGTCTTACCGTTCTCGAGAAAAAATGTTTACACACACACACATACACACTACCACCCCCTCACACACAGACCAACTGCTAAAAATTGGTTAAAAAAGTTCGTGGAATCCTGAAACGTGTTTTGGCATTGAAAACTGACAAGTTTCCTTTCCTTCCTAAAGGTTACTTCCTATAGGTTAAGGAAAGTAAAAAGAATATACATATATTTTATGTTCTCTTTGGGGTTTCATTTTTAAAATATTAAAGAGATCTTCTGAGATTCATTTTTAAGATAATAAAGAGCTCTTCTAACACTAGATTCAAGTCGATCCCTTGGATTCCCTTGATTCTGATTTTCAAAACATATTTTTTTCTCGTCATACCTAAAATGGTCCTAGTCCTAAGAATCGTATGATTAGGACCGGAAAAATAACCCTTTAGATACACTGACAGGTCAATAATATCTCAAATAAAAATAAAGTATTAAAACTTTTCTTTTGTCCCTAATATAAACACATATTATCATTCCTCTGGCATAGTCATCATTCCTCTGGCACAACCTTAGCCAGAGGAATGATACCAGATTAATGATGTTACACACTTTGAATCAAGAAATATAAAGTAATAGGAAATGAAATCACACATTTTACGTTCTAAATAAATAAAAAACACTTAAAATAAAATTAACATGCAGATTAATGTTTTAAAATTTCTGTAATAAATAGTATTTTTACTTACCAGAGGAATGATGGTAATCAAAATTACAAACTCGTGTTTACGAGTTCAAAAGCGCTCAGACATCCTACACCATCAATAACATTTTTCAAAATGATTTTTACTTGTCATGGATGATCCTAGAAGGAGGATTCCCCACTTTTCAATACAATATTTCCCCTTCTTCTCTTTAATTTTAAGCATTATTACATTGTCCAGAGGAATGATGTGTATTTAAGGGACAAAATAAAAAGCAGCCTACTGGTATTGTTAAATGAAATTAATGGCGATTTTTAACCGTTTCTATATGGTCCATGATTGACTATATTGTAACATAATCCAAGAATATTAAATAAGGACAGAATATTTAATTTTGACTTGAATTAGTTTCTATACTCGTGCTAGGGACATGCCAGAGGAATGATATTTGGACACAATATCTTCACATAAGTCGAAAATAAAAAAGATTATATGGAAATGAAAATCGCCATATTGAAACCAAAGTATATTTTATCACAAAGAAAATTTAAAAGTTACTAATATATCGTAATGTTACCTCTTTTTATACAAAGGACATAGAAAACCGTACTTATCCCGGAATCACCCAAATAATAATAATAATAAACCCAGAACATAATATATAATAAACCCTAACACTCAAAGTCTTATTATTATGTGGTCACAAACTCAAATCAATGAGAAAAAATTCATGCACTGGGTGTGATTTGAACCAACGGATCCCTACGCTACCTGGATTACTAGACTAGCGCGTTAACCACTAAAATTGACTACCAGTATTTCTGGGAAAAGGCAAAGAATAATGGTAGTACTAATGTGTCTCTTGGTGTCTAGTTATGAAATATGAATCACTGTTTCAAAATGTCCCAGGGAAATCCAAACATGGGCAAAAGTTAGATACACAAGACACCTTGCATGTAATGTTTTCTGACCATTTAGATGATGATACTAAACTTATCTATCAAAATGTAATCCATGCTTTTTAAAATATTTTACTGATATACCTACTACATTATGTTTATCAGTATAAACAGTATTTTATACAAACATAGACTACCTACGTGAGATGAATATTATGTAGTGTAGAATGTTCTACATCCTCTGTTCTGTTCTTTTGTAAGGATGAGGTAATGGTCGACATGGGACTCTGTATTGCGAGTGAGATGGAGCAGTGGTGGAGCATCTGAGTGGTAAGTCGGTAAGTCATGGGGTGACGTATACTCAGAAGGTTTCAGGTTTGAATTCCGGCTTGGGTGGAATTTTAAAGAGAAAAGAGAGTATTTCTCGAATGGACTGAGATTTTGTCATGGACATGTAATTCCAATTTAGTTTTTGACAGGTATCTACCTATTTATTATTATTATTATTATTATTATTATTTCAACATTAGAAGTAGATATTTTTGACTCAAATTTTTTTTCTCCGAATATGAGCTTTCGAAAGAAATGCTAAAAGGGACTTCCAAATTTCACTTATCAAAAAATAAATAGACTTAGTCTATAAGCCCAAAAAGTTGTTTTTCCCCAAACAAAGCTTTATAGCTACTTTTAAATACCAAACCACTTTTTCATTTTAAATAACGGCTGTATCTTTTTTGTCTCTTGAAAATCCATAAATCCACTGGTATTACAGGTATTTACAATAATCTTAAATTCTTAAGATCCAAAGTTCTAAAAAAATGTAATATTCATTCAACCGAAAAGCGCCGACAACCAACACAAATCAGCCAAAATTAACCAGATCAAGGTTAAAAGTACATCAAAAAGAACCGCTCTTTGATACTTGTTTTTTGCGAATGCAGCTATGCAGTCGTGTAATGTTACAATTTTAAAATCCAGGCATTCTCTTACTAGGATGTTTTTTATAAAGCTGGTTTTCATAAAGCCTCTGATTTTATTTTTTGTTTTTTTACAGACAGAAAATATGAAATATTTGTAAAATCATAAAATTTGATTTCACTAGTTATACCTACCTAGCCTCGCTAACAAAATTCACAAGATTTTGTTAATATTTGAGCTGGTTGACCCTGAAAACTTAGTTTGGTCATTCGCTGCTTCGCCACTGCACCTGGTAAAAGTGTGATAGAATACCTGGGTGATGCAGAAAGGTATTCATCATTGAAGGTGAACGCGTGTAGTAAGCATTGCCTCACACGTGGAATGCTGTAAGCTCCATTGTGATAGCTGCTGTATTGGTTCACTATACACAACATGCAACCCTGTACAGTGGACATTACCCAAACATTTAATAGTTTTAATTCATAATACATAATACACCTGAGCTATTTATTCATGAAAAAATAATTAATTACTCCTAATGGTGTATGGTACGGATTCATTTTGGTTGCTTTACTTGGGCATTAGCATAATAATTTACCTATACCATGTATTTAATCTATGTATGTATCTACATTAAGGTGATGTTACTGTCTTCTCATACAGTTTGTATTTTAAAGAAATTTGTTGCTATATTCATATTCACTTCCATCATAATATTTAACTTTGCCAGCTTATCTTTTACACGACATGTTTGGCTTACTCTTTTTCGACCACGCCATATCTTCCTCTGACTTTATTACATTAGGCAATAAATCAAATCACGGCTGTTCTCATGTTCGTCGTGGCAGCTGAAATGATAGCTAACATATTAACTGACATGAAACCTAACAGACAGACGTAAGCTTGACATTGTGTGACGGCCATGGCATATCCTGGAGACATTTCTCTTCCGTGTGCTCTGACGGTGGAAGACTTGACAAAGATATGCTTCGATGCTTGCACAAATTCCATCCATAATATATTATGTATCTCGTACAATGTGGTTGATGATAACAAGAACTTACGGGGTGAAGTGGCAGAGAATGCCTGTGGCAATTACTTCGCGCCGTATTACAAACATGAATTTAAGTTTGAAAATTTATGCAATTGCGAATTATTCATTTTATAAAATCTTTTGTAATTTTTTTATCTTTTTCTTTTCTTTTCCATTGTGTGTTAATAAAATAAAAGAACTGTTTGATAATACTGTGTTGCACTTTTGGCTTAGCATCAGACACCGCACTGTACATATCAGAAGTTCGAGTTTGAATCTCATTGAGATTTCAAACAATATTTTCATTTATTTGTAAAAGATACAATTATTACAATAAAAAGGATCGGAAGGTATACTTGTCTTCATAAAAACTATGAGGAAGGGGAATTAGATGTCAGGTGTGCTTTTAGCCTTCTGAGGACTATAGAAAAAAAACTTGTAGGTCTTAAGGTACTTTAAATTTGAACGTTATTTATTATTCACTCAAACGGACAGACCGTTTACTAATACAGGGTGCGGCGCGGTAATGTCCCATTTTGAATCGCCCAGTGTGAAGCCGCACTTCTAATTAGACAAGTTTGAACAAAGTTAGAAAATGCACAAACTACTAATTTTTTCGATTCAATTTAGCTCAGTTGTCAAAATGATTTTATCAAAGCAACAGAAAGCTTATTGCGTGGAGAGTTATTTTTCGAAAAATATAAGTGTATAGTAGCAGTGCAGCGGAAGTTTGACATTGCACACCAAACTGTAACTCGATCTGCATGGAGGGAGTTTTCATGAAGTTCCCTAGGGTTGTTGTCACTCCAATAAAGCACATTTTGTTTATTAACACAGCCTGTGTCAACCCCCGAAAACGTTGAACGAGTTCGTGAGGCGAGATTGCGGTTACCTAGGCGCTCAGCTCGCAAGCATGCTGCTGCTCTTGGCATATCAGACCGTTCATTGCGGAGGATACTTCATAAAGAATTGCATTTTCATCCCTACAAAATGGTAGTGGTGCAGAAATTGTTCGAGCGAGACTTTATTCAACTACAAAATGCATGTGAAACCCTGATTGACTCCTTACTTCCAGATGCGATAATTTTCTTCAGTGATGAAGCCCATTTTCACATTTGAGGCTGTGTTAATAAACAAAATATGCGTTATTGGAGACAACAACCCTACGGAACTTCATGAAAACCCCCTCCATGCAGATCGAGTTACAGTTTGGTGTGCAATGTCAAACTCCCGCTGCACTGCTACGATACACTTATTTTTCGAAAAATAACTCTCCACGCGATTAGCTTTCTGTTGCTTTGATAAAATCATTTTGACAATAGAGCTAAATTGAATCGAAAAAATTAGTAGTTTGTGCATCTTCTAACTTTGTTTGAACTTGTCTAATTAGAAGTGCGGCTTCACACTAAGCGATTCAAAATGGGACATTACCGCGCCGCACCCTGTATTATTCAATTGAAATAGAGTATGTTATTACTTAGAAGGTTACAAGTTACAAGGAGATATTGAGTATGTACAAATGAAAATCAGAAATAGTATTCCTCAATTTGAACACAATGTGTTATTATAATAAGTTTTTATAATAGAATACATAGTCACTGTTCCTCTATTCCATGCAGTCATGGGTATCGTTTGTATGCAACATTCATTGCAAGAACAATGTCGAGCAGTCCTGAGAGATCATTATTTTGAATGGGCGCACAAATTCACCCATTGCAAACAAATCGTCCAATTTACCTCGGTAGATACTTCATGAATTTTAAAATAATACAATTGAAAAGTAAGTAGCAAATTACATACTGAGTACTTCTAATAGGGTACATGAGAATGTGCATGGCGTACATCCTACTATTAGGATCATGCAAGTAGCTATTAACTTGTAATGATAGAAGTTTAAGAGCATTGTGGGTGACAAGCATTACATGAATAATAAGATACTAAAAGATAAGTGCCCTTAAAATAGAGCACTACAGATACAACATGATTTCTTACATTGTGATATTTGTGATGTCAAAATTTCTTAAATGAACCACCGAGCTCCAATTTACGAATCTGCTGCCTTGTACAATTTAACCAACTGAGTTTGGTTAGATTAGGGAACACTCCGATAGCTAATAATTAATATTTGTTTCGGCAGCTAGAGCAAACAGTATATCATCGAAAAGTCGACGCTCTTTCACTTTATATAGCTTTTATAGCCTTGTTCATTATTTTTGATCATAGAACTACTTCACTCTATTCGGGTTAACTACTGTTCTATCAGTTCCATCTAGCTAAGCTTTAAGTTTTTGATCTCCGATAGCAAACAGGAACTTATACAATCATGTGAATCATGTCAAAAAGTGTCAACCATATTGGTTAGTAGAGTTATTATTATGGACTTATAGAGCTGGAATAGCATGCCAAATGTCTTCTTGGTAAGTTATGAAGCTGGACTTTCCGGTTCCCTCATCTTATCGAGGCTTTAATTGAGTCTCACGGGTACTTAATTTATTTTAGTTGTATAAAACCACGAGCACTTACAAATCTTACAGTATTAAATGAGAATATTAAATCATAAATTGTTTTCTAAACGTGATGAGTAATAAACAACTTTCGTGCAAGTTTATAGGACTTGTGTATTTCGTAACGGTGTGGACACTAAAATTGTAGAAAAAATAAAAGTGACCGGAAATCGAATCTGAGACGTCTGTACAATTACATTAATTAAACCCAACATACGAGTAGTTATGGTGCTTTATCGATAAAGTGTTGAAAATAATTTATAGATTATTTTTGTGTTTGTTTTTAAACAAATATTAGGTCTTGTTTGGTGCAGATGGTGCAGTTGGCACATCCACCATATTTCCCTCTTTCTTGCTTTGCGATTACGCTGGAAAAATGAAATAGGTGAATAATTAATCTAATACTGAGTTTTAGTTACCTATATACTTTCTACATTACTACTAACTATTTGTCTACTCATATTCACATAATACTAACTTATTATGTAGAAAACACTTGATGTACAACTTGATTTTTTTGCGAAATACAAAAGACTTATAAGTACATGAAGAATAATGTCTAGTAACACTCAGGAGACTGTACTCTATACCTTTGAACTTTCTATGGTGGTACTATTTCAACTCTAGACTCAAAGATATTTAATATCATTCCCAAGACGTTTGTATGTTTGGTCCATCAACTTTGCCTGAAGACATTACAGTAGCTTTGCTCCATAGATACCTATTATTATAAGAACCGCGGAATTTTGCCCATTTCATCTGTAAAGTTAAGGTGTGTCCAATTTCAACTGAGGGAAAAGA
Source organism: Bactericera cockerelli (assembly GCA_024516035.1). NCBI lineage: Eukaryota > Metazoa > Arthropoda > Insecta > Hemiptera > Triozidae > Bactericera > Bactericera cockerelli. Next base: position 15,619,130 of record CM044961.1, read on the forward strand.
TCCTTCTTTAGTCCTATATAAAATTGTCTCTAAAAAAATAAAGAACCATTTATTCTGAGAGCAATTTTGAAATTTGAATCCATCTACCTTCCATCTATGTTGGTTCTAACATTATTTTTTTACCAAGGCCTTCATGTTGGTTTCTTAGGAGTATTCTTCTTTCACTGAGTCGATAAAGCTTTTCGTTCCTACCAACTTTTGCTTTCACCAAAACTGTATCGAGGTTAGAGATCAGATAATTGATAAAATATGATCTTCCAAGGATTTCGAGATTGTCTACTAGCCACCGGGGTATTCAATCAAGGTGTAGCCTAGCTGTGGCACATTTGGCAGCAGAATACCAATGTTTAATAATAATGATTCTTCTGGTATGTCTCTTTTTAATGAAGGACATCTAGTGCTATGGTTGTTAAATAATTAATAATCATTTTACAAAACACCTGGAAAATTGAGACACTGTACATTTGACATAGAAGAAAGCCAAAAATATGGAAACAAAAATTATGGTTGGAAATAGTTACCAAGGCCGTAAATGTTCGTAGAACCTACAACCCAGACGTTCACAAGCACTATCACCAATATCACCATGGTCTTGGCTAACTGGGCTGGTAATGTTCTAATAGGTAATGTATAGTTTAATAAAAGCAAGAAAATCGTATAAAATATGACGAAGGCTCGTTTAATTCCTAACAAAGGTGTCCCAATGTCGGTAAAAGTTTAACAGCTTGAGTTTGAATAGTTGTGACATGAAGAAAGTTATTAAAACAAATAATATGATAACTTTTAAACTCTTCATTCTCTTCAATCCTCAAAATAACTACCTAATTCTGCTTCATTCTCTTCAATCCTCAAAATAACTACCTAATTCTGCTTCATTCTCTTCAATCCTCAAAATAACTACCTAATTCTTCTTCATTCTCTTCAATCCTCAAAATAACTACCTAATTCTGCTTCATTCTCTTCAATCCTCAAAATAACCACCTAATTATTCTTCATTCTCTTCTATCCACAAAATAACTACCTAATTCTTCTTCATTCTCTTCAATCCTCAAAATAACTACCTAATTTTTCTTCATTCTCTTCAATCCTCAAAGTAACTACCTATTTCTTCTTCATTCTCTTCAATCCTCAAAATAACTACCTAATTCTTCTTCATTCTCTTCAATCCTCAAAATAACTACCTAACTAAAGCACAACAAAGCCATCTCTATCTTTGGGCAATGAACAAATTGAACAGCTCAGACAGTTGACAGGTGTCACCGAAGAGGGCCGATTCTAATTCTAATTGGAAAGTGAGCTATATTTACCGAGTTCCTGACCAAGGACTTTGAGAATTCGACCACACGACTGCAGCCCCACCCATTGTATCAACAGTCCGGATCGAATTTCGTAAAACAACTTTGAAATATCTTAGTTTAATTAGTCCTTTGGAACTCAAAACTTCCTTATACAAGATCAATAAAATTGTGTATTTTGTCATTTTAGTGAAGAGTTAAAGTTTATTATTTTTTAAATAATGATACTAGAACATTCCAGAACAAGGTATACATTAATTAGTTAAATTTTTCTAATGATTTATACAATAATTGTAAGTTCGTAGGTAATTGTGTTGGTATCTACTTTGGACTTCCTCAATAACACACTTAGCTTCTAAGTATTAGGTACTCACTCACATACCTAAGTATTATTACTATAAAAGTACAAAATAAATTGAAGCTCTTTTGCCTGTAGAGATTAATGTTTAAATAGCATTTGTATACTATTTTTTTACCCGAAAAATTCAGTATTTCTTATCTCAGAAGCAGAGATACACTCTAGACATATAAAAACTCAAGATCATTTCGTAACCAATTTTTCATACTGTGGATACGAATGATTATTAGATTTATTAGTATGTATTTGTCATTTTCAAGGTACTTACTGTTTTTGATTTCTTTTTCTTTAAGATTTGGAAAGTAAAACTCAGGGGAGCTAAATGATCAATTAGACTATTTAAAGTAAGATAAGATAAGACTATTTAAAGTATTTCGTAAGGTTAAATTCAATTTATTCAATCTAATAACATCAAAGTAATTTATTTTTTATACATAGAGGGGAATCAAGATAACTGCTTTGGAAACCTTAACATTGTTAACATTTCATTAACTATTTAGGACCGACAGTCAAATTTTTACTTCAGGACTATTTCTTTTGTCCATTTAAATTTTAGCAAGGACATTGTTAAAATCCAAGCCATTCCTTACATTACTATACATAGTATCAGGTTTGTGGTGGTTTATCTGCCAGCAATTAAACAAGACTAAGTGACAAACGTGCTTTTTTTAATGAGAACAACTTTAACTGTCACGTTTTTTTTTTAGCACCATAGTTGAAGCTATTATTGGTCTTGAAGCTAATTTTGAAACGTTGATTAAATGACGGGTCAGTCCATTGTCATGGATAAGAAGCGTGTTTTTCGGTCTAATTTAGTTATAGTTTGCGTTAGTTTGATTTGCTGGTTCTGCTCAGATTAAATTATATCTAATAATATGATGTTGAAAAATAATAATAATAATATCGATCAGCTCATTTGAAAATTGTAACACAGACTCCTGCCCGTACCAATGTGTCCGCTATACAACCTTTACGTTGCACTATACATAAAACTAATAAAATGCTATAGAAAAATTTAGTTTGGAACGGAAACAGTGCGAAAGACCATCTGTAGTTAAAGCACCTTACAAAAAAAATGTATAGCATGTTTTATTTATTTATTGTAAAATATTAATAGAGGTCTCTTGCGTGCTGCGTTAGAATACAGCTCGTTATTTCGTTTTATTGTTAACTACGTAGACTATTAATGTTCCATTACTTCTGTCGGGTGTCAGGTCTGCAGAGTCCAATTACGCCACATACACAATTAATACAATTATTGTAAATGTCAATGTCATTTCGCTAGCGTGCGAGCCAAACAATCTAAAAGACATGATTCAGATTTCAGATAATGTCCTGAACCTTTTGTGTCATGATAAATCGGTAAGTGAAGAGAAAAGAGGGATTCTTTTTCTTTTTAGGGAGCTTTATGTTCTTCACTACTCTAACTATACATATAGAATAGATATTTTTTTCTCAAAAATACATTATAGCCTGACTGCTGAGCTTTCCTTAACCTATCGACAAACCAGCAAAGTATTTCCTTTGAGTATTTCCTTTTCTTTGAGTTATTTCAATAAATTATACGTTTTTTTACATACATAGTAGAATAAAAAGACTTAAAGGTTTCTATATTTTCTGATTTCAGAGTTACCATGTCAACCAGAGTCGCCCTGGTTTGTTTACTTAGCGTCCTGGGCTTCGTCTCCGCTGAGCTAGAGATCGTGAACCAATGGAATCTTCTGCAGTATGATGTCCCCTACGGTTTCCCTGTGCACAAGGATTACAACCCAGAGAATACGGTAAGACCTTGAGGAACCCTAGGAAATTTGGATTTTCAAGAAAAAGTATTTCCTTAGCGGCTTAGGCAGGTCGTACACTGAAGAAACGCGTTTCACGAAACGCATTTCTTGAAACGTGAAATTTGGATTTCACAAAACCGATAGATTGAAATACACAGAGGCGCGTACACTGAGTTACAAGAAACTACAGTTTCTAGAAATGCATGAAACGCGTTTCGTTGAAACCGAAATATTTGGTTTCGTGTGATTCAGTTTCGTGTGATCTCTTGGTGATAATTAATTAATTAGTATTTAATAGACCGTTGAGGTTATTATTATTTTATTTTTTCTACTCACAAAAAAAAATGGACTTTCAAGTGAAGCTGGTAGAGGCTGTAGAAAAGTATCCCTACCTATATAATTAGAAATTGAAAGAATATTCTAACAGGGACATTGTGCAAAGGAAATGGGAGATGGTGGGTAAAGAAGTGAACTGTTCAAAAGTTTCTCTTATTCTTAGAAGCCAAATAAAAATGGCTTAGGATGGGTTCTCTATACACATATCTCCTTTGCCTTTATCCCATATCAGCTTATGTTGCTTTTGGGGTCGGCATTGTTCAACCTCATGGTTAAGGTTGGTAGGGTGACGCACGTTTTTTTATGGCTGGATGCCCTTCCTAACGCCAACGATTCTATTTGATTTAACGTCCTGGATTAGGACGGGGGTTTTACCCTCCATTCGCTGGGAATCGTACCAGCTACCCACATTAACCTCACCCAGCCTGGGTAGGGCCGGAAATGCCAGCCTCACGTGTTCGGAGGGAACAGAATTTTCTTCGAAAAGTCTGCTCCAACCGGGGATCGAACTCGGGATCTCTGGACTACGGGCAGTAGTCACAACCAGGCTGAGATCCTCTGTATAAAAAAAATATGATAAATAAAACAAATGATTTATCATTATTATTATTATTATATTCTTATTCATTTATTTTTCATGTAGGTAGACAATATCATCTTCATCGGATGACATGACGAACGAAACTGAACTAAGAAAGTTTCACCAATGTGCGCGGTCTAGTGAAATGCGTTTCGTGAAATCCGTTGCATGAAATGCGTTTTACGAAACGCGTTTCCTCAGTGTACGATCTGCCTTACGGGTACATAAGTCCTAATTACCTTATACACTCTGCCGCGCTGTCTCTTTCTTTGTATAGGCGTTCTTCACACCTCGGCCGAGGTGTTAGATGTTTGATATCAGGGAAAATAGTGTCCCTTCAGTAAGAGTAAAGTGTGATTTTACACAATTCCTATTCTAAAATTGGGGTGAAAATTAAGTTAAGTTATCATATTTGTGTTAATCACTTTCGTGATATCACAACTAGTCAAACTCGCTTTACTGAATCTACGCTGAAACCGGGCCTTGAACCACCAACCTCCAGGTTTTTTTTTTTTTTTTCTTTTTTTTGTGTACTTATATTTAGGGTGAAAATAAACATGAAGTTCGACCGAGTTTTAAAAAGTATTTATGTATGGTGTTCTGTGTATTATTATGTCAGTGGGCGAGCATTACGAAACTACAAATGAGTCATCATTTTTCAATATCGATTTTCCTTCTCAAAACACCACCACCGGTTGCTGTCTACTCATTTTTCCCCATAAGGAATGATTAGGTGGACCCTAGACATCCAAGTACAGAACAGAAAAAGTCCTACCCTGCTAGGGATCGAACCCAGGTCATCCCTGGGTTCGCTTGAAAACACCAATCTCAGTACCTTGATCGATAAGGCGGTAGATTCATAACCGGAGGTCGGTGGTTCGAATCCCAAGTTCATCAATAAAAAAAACAAATCTGTAATATCCACGTGGTTTGGTTTGATATTTCCCATGTGAAGATGAAGAGTCATAGTGGGAAAGTTTTTAGTTGGTTAGGAGTCTTAACATTATGCGGCAAGCTTCGGTGATAGATTTGTAGAGATGAACTTATCTTCTCTGTACGTCTGTCCCAGAAACTGTCATTTATCCATGAGGATTTCCTTCGCCGTTATATGACATTCACATGGTTGCCCCTTATAAAAAGTAATAGAAAACAAATGTAAAATAAAGATTTGAAAAATAAATAATAATAATATCGCCTTATTTATACTGCCGATTAGGACTAATAAGTCCCATTATTCCAGCAGTAAGCCCAAGACGTATTGTTTTGTGGTAAAAATCTCAGTAAGCAGTAAGCCCCGGACTTGTCATGTCAAGGCTGGGTTTCGAAACCGCGACTTCTGGAATCTCTGGATTCACAGAGTACCGCCTTTACCACTGAGCTACCGGGACAGGTTGTAACTAATAAAGCGTGTAACTAAACTTCCATCAATGTCGTCTATAAAGTTTCCTGTTTGTTTCTCCAGGTGTCCACGGGTTTCGAAGTGGGCTGGGAGAGAGTGTTCCTGAGCACCCCCAGACTGTGGCCCGGCAACCCTGCCACCGTGGCCTGGATCCCCAGGAACAAGGGAGACTATGCCTCTGGCAGCGTGTCCCCAGCCCTGCAGGTAAGCTGACAGCTCTCCAACCAACAACTAGTATAGGTATTTCATATGATCCATCGATCACACTTAATGATTTTTGGGCGTATTAGGTGCTTATTCCCGCTTACTTACTTACTTACTCCTGAGTCTTCGCAGACCACGAGGGTCCTTGACTTCCCACACCAGCCTTCTCCAATCTTGTCTATCTTGTGCTAATGTTTTATAGTCTTATTCCCGCTACTGGATATTTATTTATTTAATTTTTTTTTAAGTGCAATACAAAACAGGTGTATGTCAATTACAACGAAATTTGACATACACCCAATGACATTATAATACACTGTTAAGAAGGTGATAGAAGAAGAATGATAATATGGTCAGTAGGCCAGTGGAAGCACTAGCGGATTACCCAAACCCATATGGCAGATTTGGCAGTTGCCAAGGGCCCCGCGCTTTGGGTAGCTTACACTAGATATTAGTGTAAGCTATTACCCTAATCTACCCTAAATATTAATAGTTATCATGTACATATATTATTATTTGTGCTAATCACTTGTTGAACATTCGAGGTACAGAAAGTCTTGCGTTTCTTATGTCTCGTAACCTATCTTACGCAATGATCTAGACTAGATTCTAGTTTATAGAATCTAGAGTCTAGACCAAAGAGTTTATTTTAGTAAGTTTGATCAGTTTTCATGAAATAATGTTATACTATTTACATTCTGTAAAAACAAGTTGCCATGGGCGCTATTGAATTGTTTTCGGTGCTGCATTTGATCGGTTTCCAGGACATTTGACTTCGATTTTTATGTTTTAAATGTGGTATTTTAGAATAACCTTAGTACAATTTTGGGGCCCCGCGCCTTGAAAATGCCAAGGTCCCCGCGCAAGCTTAATCCGTCCCTGAGTGGAAGGTGTGTCAGTGATGAACCAACCTCAACCATGAGGGAGAGGATGAAAAATGCCAAAACCAAGTAGGTTTGGGAAAGGCATAATTATTGAAAAAGGAAGAAAGAAGAGTTCAGAGAAAGTATATTATCCAGTGGAATATGTATGTCATATGTCATCCTTGTAAAAAAAAAAACAAACAAATCATTTATCTAATTCGAAAGCTGCTTGTAACGTAAATTTGCCCCCTCGTGGCACAACCTAAATAACGCTTAAGTTCAAACAGTAAAACAATATTCAATCTATGAAAAGACTCATTTTTTTAAAGCTTTATTAGGTAGAACAAAAATATATACATATAGTAAAATAGAATGAAATTATAAAGAAAAACAATAAGATTAAGCAAAGATACAGAAACAAAAAAAAAGAGAATGAAGTTAATGTCCTACATGAAGGGCGGGGTTATTGCCTGTGGCAATAACTCATTCAATCTAATCGGGCATTATAAATAAAGCAATATTATTATTATTTAAAATTACTCAAATTAACCCTTCCTCTCCTTCTCCACAGGCGTACCCCAGCTGGGACTGGCACGCCGCCGCGGGCTCCGGGAACCCGGGTGCCGACAACTGCACCGGCCTGGTGTCGGTGTTCCGGGTGAGGGCGGACAGGTGCAACCGGCTCTGGGTGTTGACAGCGGGGTGGTGGACAGTCTGGTGACCTTTGACACCGTGTGCCCGCCCAAGATCCTCATCTTCGACCTGAGGAACGACCAACTGGTAAGACACCCACTGAGAAATCAGATATTATTATGGCACACAAATCAGATACATATTTTTTATCCGTACATAGATACATTAACATCTGAATAAACCATATTCCTTAGACTTACATGTAAGACTGTATTCAAATTCAACTCCAAACTTTCGCAGGAATGCGCCGTCCCAGAATGACACAGATTGAACTTTATTATTTACACTTTATTAATAAGGAGATAATATATAATATGTATACAACACAGATAACTACAAATTAATATACATATAAGAGAAGTAAAAACAGAAAAATGAGAAAAAAAATAAATATCATGTGCATACATAATTATGTCCTAACTAAGGGCGGGGTTATTGCCTTTAGCAATCTCTTCCACCCAATCCTGAGAACTTGCCTAAATGTTACAAAAAAGTTATTTAATATTTGTGTTAATCATCACTTTCGTGATGTCAAAACTATTCAAACTCATACTGCAATTTTTTTAACCGAAATTGGGACTTGAACCACCGACCTCCAGGTTACACAAGTTCCCGCCTTATCCATCAAGCTCGATTGAAATAATGAAATGTGATAACAATAATACTTACTTACTGATGGGTTGCCATAGCCGCGAGGGCCCAAAACCTCCAGTCTTCTCAAATTTATGCTGTTCTGTGCATATTGTTACCAGTCATTGTCTTCGTACTCATCGGTCTTGCAAATACTGGATCACTTCTCAATACCATTTCTACATCCTTCTTGGGTCTTGGGTTTCGAATCCATCGATGGTCATCAATCTATGTTTTTTTGGCCTCACTCAGACTGGGTGAGTTTATTTGAGTAACGAGGTTGTTTTCCTAGCGAATGATGTGTAAAACAACCGTCGCGACTTTGTAGTTGAAAGTTAAAAGCGACGTTAAACCCAAGTAAACAGAAAATATAAACCATCCGATAGTTCTGTTATTCATACATCATCTTAAAACTCCTGCTTTATACATAAATATATTGGTCATTCGAGGAATTGAACAATGAACACTTTGCGTGACAGTATAGGTTACGTATTTTTTATTTTGAATGAACTTATACTGGCAAAAAGTTCTCCGGCAACTTGCTTGTGTGTCGTCTGTGTGCAGTGCATATATTATTGGTATGTATTAGGTAGGTACTGTCTATACGTAATAGTTTGCAATGGTTCGCAAAGTTTCGTGAACAAGACAGCTCTAGTATTCCTGGTTCTGCATTCTGATTTCATGCAGACTTTATCAATATTTACTTTACAACGAGCACCATTATGGTACTTCCTAGAGTCAAAGCGTCTAGTTGTCTAGCAATCGTGAGAGATTTTATATTATTTTATGTCATCTTGGATAAGTGAAACATAGATTATATCAAACCACCTGTTTTTGATTTCGATCCAAGAAGTTGTCGAGAACCAGTTGTTCTTTATTTCATACCATTTTATATCACACAAGATGTTTCGGGTTTCGTACTAAAAATAACTATAATAATATTATTATTATTTATCATGTGAACTGGTTTATTTGTGTGACATCGTACATGAATTAGAGCATAATGAAACATGTAATAGAATGACACAGAGGTTGCGATGGACCAAAACTGGACTGGTCCAAATTATAATAATTATAATTGCAGAGCTGCATTTGATCTTGGCTGTCAAATTGTATAATTATTTATTATCATTCATATTGACCTTGCACTATACGAGTATGATTTATATAATAAAGACTTAATTAATTAGATTGTGACAGTTCTTCTTAATAAAGAGTTAATTAAGTAGATTCTGACAGTTCTTTAAAGAATTAATTAGAGAAGTAGATTCTAACAAATTAAGAAGTTTATATCGGATTAAAGAATTCAACGATCATTATTGTTGAAAAAAGTGGAATCTAGACTTGTCTGGGGCATACCTATTTAATAAAATTCCAAAATATGTAGGTATAGTTTTGTTAATGAGTTGCAATCTTTACAAAACAGATCTTTAATTCTGAGTAAAGAAAGTTTGTCGTTTTGCTAATAGTATTCTAATAGTAAGTGCGAACATTCATGTTTTATCAGCTATCGACCCCAGAGAGCAAGCTACCTTATGACTGCAAGTCTTGCTTTATACTTACTTGCTAAAGCGAGCTAGATTTAGTAAAGTTGAATCCAACTTATACTGAAAATCCAACTTATCCTAATTATTACAGTAAACACATTTTTGAATTATACTTTTAAATGCAAACATAAAGGAAGCTTACATGTACGAGCATAAGTAAGTTTATTTGAAGTTTGTAAAAGCAAACATAAAGCAAGCTTACAAAAACGAACATAAAAAAGTTAAGCACCTATTTTGCAGTTAGAACAATTGATCTACTCAATTTTTATCATGATGATCAAACTTATCTGTAGATCTGCACTACACAAATAGAAGTAGAAAAGGACTTACATAGTTAAGTACCCTTAATAATCCAGCAGTTTTGGAGGCATTAGTTTGTGGTTTCCTCAAAGTAATGAGAAAAAACTCCACCCAATGGATTGTTGTTGTTATTGTTGCAACCAGCTTGGCTACATCTGGGAGGATTGATGGTCTTCGACCAACCTAAATGGCTATGTGTGTTCATGATCAACCATCGTAAGAACATGGGTTTTTTCTTTATAAGCTGGGTTTAATCCATGGAAAACTGCAAACTAGCCTGTCTATTTAGGGTTGGCTAGTCCATTCTCTGTTTATAGTCCTCTAATGGCAAGACAATCGCCCTGTTTAATGTCCCCCAGCCAGACAATCCCAATGGATTCAAACTCACCACTGTCGCACAAGCTGGGGCACCAGTCTCCCCTCTGAGTCTTGTGTCACATGTTGCGTTTCTTTCTCAACTTCTCAGAGAGAACCTTGTCAGTTTGGTTTTGGTATTCATGCTTCATGCCACGCTTCACAAACTTGTGTGTCTTGCAGTGGCGGCTCCTGACTTCAAGACTAGGTGAAGACAAATTATACCCAGAAGTATTGAAAAAATAAAATTATTAATTTATCAGATCTTAGTTCTTATGGTCTCATAAACACAGCCCATTGTAAGTTATGGCTGTTTCCCTGCAGAGCATGATTTTCTCTCATACCAGTTTTGCATCATATAAGTTTTTATAGGTACTTTTTTTGGAGAACACTTGGTACTTAATAAATAAACAAGGCCAGCAGAACAATTTGTCAACACTTGAGCTGGTACACAGCCATCCATTTTTCATAAGCCATTCAGGCTTGAACTGGATGGCTGTGGGGCAGGCATTTGCTTTACTTTTTTAGTGGTGGTTATAGTAATTGGAGAAATTGGAGATCCAATAATCATAATATCTTTCTTATCCTCATTACTTCTTAATCTGAATGGGGTTACTTTTAATGTTTGAACCCCATGATTTTGTGGGGATCTCATTGTTACTTTGAAATATTGTTATTAATTATTCATCTTAATAAAAAATATTAACTAAAAGTTGGTAAAAAGGAATTAAAATAAAAATATTAGGATTATACCTCAGTAGTTAGAACTAGGAAGGAAAGAAAGTTAGTTGAAGACTAAAAATTACAATCCAAAACTGGAAGAAAATCCACCACCAGATTACAAAATAAATCTAAGAAAACATACTTACTACAAATATAAAATCAGCTTAAATTTGTGTTACCATTGATGTTTAAATGACTAGGTATTTAAGAAAAACACAGATATTGCCTTATAATTTTAAGTA